>JAADXN010000742.1:0-16491 GCA_023337875.1 Pythium apleroticum | reverse complement strand
GATCGAGTTCTTCCGCCAAGTCATCAATCACAACCACGCGTCAGGAACGATTTCGCACGCGATCCTGTCGGGGTTACCGTTCTGGAAGGACTTGAACGGCGACCACGACGCCATGCGATCCATGAAGCGACTGCTGCAGACATTCAAGCTCGTCCATCCAGTCTCAGGTGAGATGGCGTTCGACTCGGACCTCATCGTGCCAACGTATTGGAAGATCAAGCAGCCAGCACTATGGAAGTTCGGCGGCGAGCGGCTGCGTCTCAACCCTCGTGGTTTTGAAGTTGAGATCTATGCACGTCGTGTCCACTGGGAACTACGGTTCACCCACTTCATCCCAGACACGCTCTTCGACCACCTAAACGTCTCGTGTTATTCGCCAGGGCAACCGCTGGAGGCCGGTCCCGACTGGATCCTGTATCGACATGGCAAGATGGCTGCATGCCGAATGGTCGTGAGCCGCCACTGGACGACCCACGAACGATCCATGCATGTCGAAGCGGTGGTAGCGGACGAAACTCAAGCCGGAGGACTGTGGAGGATCTTCACACGTGTGTGCAAGGCGCTGGCGAGTGTGCTGAAGGAGCATCCCGGGCTGCTCGTCACTCGCTTCGCCCACACGGCGTCGGAAGGCTACCAGCCGAGCCTTGCAAGTATCGCGCGCGCCATCGATGCAGCCGAAATGGACGACCAGACGTGGATGCCGCCTGAGCCAGTTGCGTCCGAGTGTATCAAGGCTTTGGCCGGGAGGTAAACTGCGAGTTCACGCTTCGTTGTGCACGTAGTAAATGGCATCTGCCACTTCATTAAGAGACTTGCAGTGTTGTGAGCTTTGAAAGTCCCTCATAATAATATTATAATATTGGCTTTGAGCCGATTCTTCGGCAAGGGAGGGAGACTGCAGCTACATTCGGCAACACTCACTGACTCAGTGGCTACAGCACTGCAGCGAGGTTGACCACGAAGTTGAAACACAGCAGCACGGCGAACAGCAGCAGCAAAGCGTAGCATCCGAACTGGTTGTAGCCGCCGAACGACCGCATCTGCTGGGCGTCGAGCTTCTGTCGCGGCACGAGCTTGATGGTGGCGTACGACACCAAGTTGAACGCCAGCACGATGGCGAAGGCCGAGACCACGTTGGTGCGAGTGGACGAGGCGTCCTCCAGGACCTGGGCCGTCGTGACTTTGAAGCCGAAGATGTTGGGGAAGATCTCGGCGAGCGTGTAGCCTGCCAGAGCTGCGAGCGACTGGAACGACAGGCCCAGTGCGAAGGAGATGCCTTCGTGACCACTCTCCGCGATCTCTGTGGCCAGAATGACGGAGAACAACACGAGCCACGAGCGCGGAACGTCCGCGATGACGACGAGAACCGCGTAGAACCACTGGTTGCGCACGACATCGAGAGCCGTGAAGAGCGTGAGCACGGTCTGCACGAGGATGAAGACCGTGGTGCCCCAGAGCACGATCTTGCGCCAGTTTGTGTTGCGCAAGTAGCTTCTCCACACCAGACTTCCAGCGACCTGGGCGACCATGCGGACAGCTTCGATCCACATCGAGGCTTTCCGCGTGAGTTGGGACCACTTTTGGACGGAATCTCGCACGTTTTGGTTGTACACGCCCAGCAGAAACAAGTGCAGACACAGGAAGAAGAGCACGCGGTAGACCAGGTTCTGGCGGCAGAACTTCATGAAGTACGTGAGACTCTCCTTCGTGCTGAGCACCACCGACCGCGACTTGCTGAGCGGCTCTTCGTCGAGTCGGAAGATCACGAACGGGATCGCAAACACGGACACGCCGGCCAGGAAGATGGCGGCCATGGACACCAAGTGGCTTCCGGTCATGGTGTCCGTGACCACGAGCGCCGCGAGCATCTTGGAAAGCACTTTGCCCACGTAGTACAGCGCCACTAGTGCGCCTTGTAGCCGTCCACGGTAATAGATCTGCTCCCGCTGCGCGAACTCGATGCTGAGGGCAATGCCGGAGACCCACGCGATCTGGATGCCGAGCGCCGCCACGAGACTGATGACGAGGTAGGCGAGCGCGTACGGCCGCGCCGCGACGTCGTGGTGCGGACCCAGCAGATCCAACAGGATGATCGACACGTACATGGTGAGGCTGAGCATCCAGCCCAGCACCATGTAGCTTTTCCGGCGGTAGTCGAAGAGCGGGAACGCGTCGGCGCACAATCCAATAAACACAGCGAGCGCCTGCGGCCACACGAGCACGTAATTCGCGGCGTTGAACTGCTTCTGGTTGGTCGCCTTGAAGTACTCGGCCAGGAAGCGGCCGTACCCGTACGAGATGAAGTCGTACGCGAAGCCCACGAGCGTCACGTGGATCGCGAGCCCCACGTACTCGGTGCTGAACAGCTTGATCTCGGGCAGCTCCGGCCGCAGACTGCCGCACGCGTCGTAGTTGAAGAACGTCTCGCCGGCCACGAACCGCGCCTGGGACTCGAGCAGCTCATTCGGCTCGAGCAGTTCTTCGGCCAAATACGGCGCCACACTGTTAGTCGTCGTGCTGCCTTTCTCGTGACCGCCTTTCTCAAGGTCTAACGCCGTGGCCATCGTGGACGGCACGGACCGCGCCGACCGCTGCGAGAAGCTGGACGAGTCCTGCGTCATGGACATGTACGCGTCCATCTCGACGCCGTCGTCGGCGCGCGGACTCTCCAGCAGCTTGATCCCCATGGCAGCCGATTCGAAAGTGAGCTGTTAGCTGCTGGGTGGAGGGAAGGACAGAAGGGACCGGCTGCGCTGTCTGTGTGAATGGCCGGCCGCCGGCCAGCTGCTGACGTGACGGCCGAAAAAAATCTCACACTGCAACTCAGTATTAAGTATAACAGGTTCACCCACGAGGTAGGTTGAGAGAGAAAGAAGAAACGGACGGCTCGGAGGTGTTCGATGTTCTTCTTGGAAGGGTTTGGCGCCGTGCTGGACGGAAACGCCCTGGCAGTTCGGGGAGTCGTTTTGCTGCCTTCTATTCGTGCACTAATTACGGCAGGAAGGAGCTATCTGCAGCGGGCCGTGAGTTGCGTGCTTCAGAAGGCGGGACTTGCGTGGCGGGTATCGCTGCGTTATGTCCCCCTGCGATACTATCGCAGGGGGACTATAATTTATGTTATGGGGTTCCAAGCTGAATATCTGCGTTCCAAAGCGAAGTGGGTGCCCGCGGAGGACGAAACATCCAGTGGCCATGACTGGGATCCCCTCGCACGCGATGCGCGGCATCCACAAGTGATCGAGCGGCCGCCCCACGCGGTCCAGACTGTGGGATCTTGGCAGGAGACATCGAAGGCTTGGTGAAACGGCCGTCGAAATGTCTTAACGCCAGTCTGATATAGAATATTACAGGTTTTACGAGATATGGACAGGGCAAAATACCTCAGGTGAATATTTCAGGGAAGTAAAAACAGGATTTGAATGGCAGATACTTCCCGCAGTCAGCCTCCAGTGGCCAGTTAACTCATCGTTTTGGCACCGTGAGCTGGACAGTGGAAGGACAAGATCTCACTGAGATTCACCAATTTTCCGACACGCATCTGAACCTCACGTTGCGGTCTCCATGGCGTTGGCTTCAGCATCGCCAGTGCTGCAGACGGAGGCCTCTTGCCCCAAAATGGCTGTTCAAAACGCTCTCTTTTGATGTATTACAAGGTCTCCAAGCAGTAGGATTTGTGCTCTGAACGCGCGGTGGAAGCTACATACCTTGCTCTGACCAGCCTGACTGCGTGCGATATTGGCTGCAGCTTGGAGCTGCTGCTTCGTAGTGTCGGTGCCGCAGCCAGGAGTGGCGTGCTGTCTCTTGTCCACGTCTGCGTCATCCTTCTTGCCACCGAGCTGAAGTGCTGCTGATTCAGACTCAGTGGCTTCGTTGGGTCGCCAGGATCGGCTGGAAAAACACCGCGAGCGTCTCCCTGACTCGGTCTCTAGAACGATTGCCAACCGCCAACTCATACGGCAACTCGACAACTCTGTGTGAGTTCTGTGTGGTACAGATTGCTCGTGGGCTGCAGCCTCGTCACAGCACGACCATGAGATTGGCTGCCAGGTTGAAGCAGATCAAACTGACGAGTGTGGCCAGCAACGCGGGTCCTGCAAAGCGGTTCTAGCCGCCAAAGACCCGCATCTGCTGGGCGTCGAGCTTCTGGTCGGGCAGCAGGCGGTTGAAGGTGAAGCAGCACAGGTTGAAGGCCACTGTGATGGCAAACGCCGTCGCCACCGCCGTTCTCGTCGTCGGATCGTCGTCGTCTCGTACTTGGTCCATGGTGACTTTGTTGCCGAAGAGGAGAGGGTAGATAGCTGCCAGAGTGTAGTCCGCGAGCGCTGCCATGCCCTGGAAGGACACTCCGAGTGTGACAGTCGCGCCTTCGTGGCCGATCTCGGCGATCTCCGTGGCGAGGATCAGGGGGAAGAGCACGATCCAGGCTCGCGGGATGTCTGCAATGCCACGACAGGATGTCGCCGTAAAACCACTGGCTCCGTACGAAGTCAAACATCGTGCACAGCGTCAGCGTGATGTAGAGCAGGATGTAGCCCGCTGGCCCCCAGATCGCGAGCTGACACCAACTGGTGTTGCGCATGTACTTGACCCAGACGACCGTGCTCAGCACCATGGCTCCCATGCGTCCGATCTCGACCTTGAACGACGCTTTACGAGATACTCGGGACCACGCTTCGACAGCATCGCGGACGTTTTGGTTGTGCATGCCGAGCAGGAATAGCTGCAGGCCGATGAGGAAGAGCACGCGGTAGACGATGTTGTAGTGGCAGAACTTCCAGAACCGCGAGATCCGCTCACTGAAAGCCAGCGTCGGTTCGCTAGGACGCGACTTATCGACTTGATCTTCGTCGATGCAGAAAACCACGAATGGGATCGCAAACACGGAGACACCAGCTAGCAAGATGGTGGCTTGGCCCATCGTCACAGTGGAGGCCCAATGGTCGCTGTTCACATCCAGCCAAGCAGCTCTTGCGTCGATACCGAAACATGGGAAACGCGTCCGACAGAAGCCCGATGAAGACGACGAGTCCCTGAGGCCACACGCCGTCCATAGTACTCGTCGGAGTCGATGCTGAAAATGTCGCACTTTGCCTCGAGTGCTTCCTCGCACTTTGCATCCCACTGGACACCATGACGAAAGAGCTCTTCCATGACGTGTACAGCAGTTTGGTCGAAGTCGCCGAACAGGAAGAATCGGGCCATGGCTCGATGCAGCGGCCGCTCACCGCTCTGAGGAATAAATCCAATCAGAACCCAATATCTTTCACGGCTACGACAACTTACTCACTCGACTTGTTGAGTTCACGTTGGCTCCAGCCCGCAGCAGTTCGGCTGCGACGCGTTCATCGTGACAGTCACACGCCCTGTGTAGTGGCGACCACCCCATGTAGTCTTTTTCGAACTAATGGAGATGCGTCAATACATGTATCTCCTCAGCTCGATGCAGTGAAAGCAGCGTACGTACCCCTCGACCAACGTTCACATTTGCTCCTTTTGATAGCAACAAACTCGCCATCTCAACGCTTCCAGCAAAAGCAAGCGCGGTGTCGCCCCACTATTACACCATCAGCCACACAGTTACAGGCTGACGACGAAATTTGACATGGAAACCCAACCTCATCAATGGTGTTGACGTCGGCGCCAGCTTCATCGAGCAGAAACCGAGCCATCTCGACCTGGTTGGCTACACTCGCCGCCCTCAGCGCCGTGTAATAGTTTGTGAAGACCTACAGAAGTCAGAGCGTTCTCGACAACCGCGTGAAAGCCTGCAAGTGAGACCGTGGACGTACACCTCCCACCGCCAATGCATTGACGTCTATCCCCGTCGCTAGGAGGCGTCGTGCAGCGTCGATGTCGCCCTCTCGACACACATCAAGCAGGCGATGAAGCTCCCTGCTCATCGCGTCAAGTTCTTCAAAGGAAGAGTTCGAGTCTGTGAAAGACGGAGGAGAAGGGCCAGCAAATCACATTTATCATATATAGGAGGTGCAAAATGACTCCGATTCCAATTGGTCCACCCGCGCGCTGACCACTTTGATAAGATATGGGAGTAAATGAGACGAATCAGATGAAGAGGTCTGAGTCCTGACCAGATCCAGAACGCGCATCAGACGAGAAGGTCCATCTCCTCGCGTGATGCTGACAAGGATGGAAGCGCGCGTTCTGGCGACGGTGCCATTCCATCGCTTCGGCTTCTCCACGGGGGCACAAGTCTCCAAGCTCCATACTGTACCAGAGCCTCTCTTCGGCCGAGCTCTAGTGCTTAGCGGATCATGCGTGCGATCTCCAGGGCCGATATCGTGACCCCGACGTCCAAGGGCTGCGATTCGACGCCACAGGCCGGAGATTTCCAGCCCCAGAGCGCCCCACAGGCACAGCGCTTCGTGGCGGGGGCGACGTTCTTCCACTACGACGCATTCGGCTCCTTACGACCGGGACTCGAACGTATCCAGCTCTTCAGTTCGAGTTATGTTGGACTCGCCGTCCACGCCGTGCTGAGCGGCTTCGCATTCCACTTCCTGACGTTCGGATTTGGCTGTTTGCTGGGCGAGTACCTCAAGGCGACGCGTGAGCAGCAGGTCGACTCGGCCAATTATCTGCTGCTGTGGCCACAGGCGCTGGCGGTTTTCGTCGGCTTGTTTTCCGATGCATTCACAGCCTTTGGCTACAGACGGAAGGGCTCCATGGTGCTCGGCTGGGCACTCAGTTGCACAATGTTCATCGCCATTACGATATTGGACGTGTTCAGCAAGAGCGGCGACAAGCTGTACGACTCTGTGATCAAACGACGATTCGACCGCACCGCCTTCCACGTGCGAGACCCTCAGGCAGACACGTATGTCGTCGTGTATCTGCTCGTGAGTCTCGTTGCGGCCCTCGGTCTCCAGATCTCGTGGATTGCTGCGTTGGCACTGAGTATCGACTACGCGCAGCGCGAACACCTCCACCACCGCGGCCGGCTACAAGCGACGCTGCTGGCATTGTACTACTTCGGTGGCGTGATCGCCAAGCTGCTGACAGCTCTTGTCATCTCGGACGGCGTTTCCAGCGACCACCTCGTCTCTGAGATCACACTGGGCCAGGCCGCCATGTGCCTCGCCGGCATCGCCATGTTTGCGATCCCGTTTATCTCGTTCTGTCTGGACGAAGAACCATTAGCCGACAAGGCCAACGGCGACGGCAAGCGCAGCAACAAGTCGTGTGCGCAGCGACTGAAGCAGTTCTGGAAGTTTTGCCACCAGAACGTCGTCTACCGCGTTCTGTTTTTCGTGTGTCTCCACTTACTGCTACTGGGTCTCTTCAACCAAAACGTGCGCGATGCAGTCAAGCAGTGGTCGCGTGTGACTCGGAAAACCACGCTGTGGATCGACGTCGCCGAGATGGCAGGCCAAGTCGTCGGGTCCGTGCTCTGGAAGTACGCACTCCGCAACGTCAGTTGGCGCAAACTCAGTTTCTGGGGCACGACCGCGTACCTCGCTGTTTACATGGCGCTCACGTTGTGCACAACATACGACGTCGTACGGAGTCCGTGGTTCTACGGCGGTCTGCTCGTGCTCATCGACGTTCCTCGCGCGTGGCTCAACCTCTTCACGCTGATCTTGGCCACAGAGATCTCCGAGATTGGCCACGAGGGCGTCACGTTCGGTCTCGGCTTGTCGTACCAGACACTGGCAGGCCTCAGCGGCTACACGCTCGGCGACGTCTTCCCAAAGCTCTTTGGTTTCAAGGTGTCGGTGGACGAAGTCAGCCAAGACACTTCAGCCACGCGGCAGGAGATCACCAAGGCGTTTGCGATCGTTGTGGCTTTCAATGTCGTGTCGTATCTCACGATCTGGCTAGCACCTCACCAGAAACTCGACGCCCAACAAATGCGCGCGTTTGGCGGCTACAATCGGTTCGCGAGCTGGACGCTGCTGGTTTTATTCGTCGTGCTGCTGAGCGCAAACCTGGCAGTGAACCTTGTGGCAGTTCTGTGAACTTTTTGTTTGCAGAGTTGAAAGGGTTTTTATGAAACTCTTGCTGGCGTACCGTTCGGAACGCCGCAATTTCGCATGTGATGACTGCCATCGCCAAATTGTTTACTGCGTTCGCCAAATTGTGAGATCTGCGTGGGCACAAGGCGCCGTACATGTACAGCGCGCCTTTGCAAGAGTCCAAACGTGCGGCCGTTCAAGATCGCGGCAAACAACCCCTCAAAGAGCAGTTTCTGTTGTATACTTCGAAGCATCCGCAAAACGTGTGGCCGCTGGCGTTTCTCACTTCAACGTTGTGGCCTTCCGATCCGACAACGACCAGTACAGCACCACTCGCTCCGCACCAATATGCAATCTGCGTTGACTACCAAATCGTCGCCCGCAACCCATAGACGTCAATGGAATGTTGCTCAACACCTTGGCGACTTGGACGCTCCTTCGTCAGCTTGAGGCGGAGGTGATGAGACAAATCATCAGTCCTGACGCCTAATTGAGATGTCTCTTTGATCAAGATCTCATCGGTCCCAGCTCCGAGCCAGCGTCCGTGTAGACGCGGACACTTTTCAGCCCTTTCACATCGTTTTGAATGATGAAAATGTTGGACGTTGCTCATTTACGCTGTGTACACAGTGCGCTGACTGTCCCAACACACGATGTGCACAGTGACTCTGCCCATCGTGTGTAGGGTGTCCGTCGCAGTTTCAACGACGCCTGTCCGTCAAGAACCGCGTGGCTGTCCTGATTGATCTGCCTCCGTGCCAGGTGGTCTCTCTGGAGCATAATCCGCATCCACACGACACGACGGTTTTGAATACTGTGAGGATGATGTTGAGCAGAGACACACCCACTACAGTATTCCCCGCCTTGAGTGGAACTGTGTAAAACATTAACCGGTCCAAACCGATTTATGCATCAAGATGATGTCATTTCGTAGACGGATACTAACTTAGGTGATAATGTATAACCTTCTCAATACGATCATTACCACTATTTCACTCAACCCGAGGAATACTGTACGACAGCGTTGAAGACGGCTGTCTTCGAAGAAGCGACACTTGGCCAGATTGATCTGCGAATTGTGCAGCGAGAGGTCGCTACAGTATCAGGGCACTGCGGATGAGTCTGTCACCGTGAGCCCGACAGTCGGGCAGCTGGCCTCTCACACTCGTACTTCACATTTTGCCACGTAGGACACAAGTCTCTCTCTCTCTCTCCTTCATGTGGGTGAAACGACTGGGCTTCGCCGCCGTGGTGGCGCAGCTCCTGGTCGCCATGTCGACCGCGGCTACCGTGCCGGGAATGGCCGCTGGCACCACGGGAGGCGGCAATGCGGCGCCCGTGTACCCGAAGACACTGGCGGAGCTCAAGACGTACCTCAGCGACGCGCAGCCGCGTGTGATTGTGCTCCAGAAGACGTTCGACTTCCGTGGCACGGAGGGCAAGAAGACCGAGTCCGGCTGCCAGCCCAAGTCGTACATCGAGTGCGCTGCCAAGAAGAACGGCTATACCGGCCAGCTCCAGATCGTCGGCCCTGGCACCGGAGGCTGTGACGGCAACATGGCGACGGTCTCGTACGACCTCGCAGCGAAGACGCCTCTCCGTATCAAGAGCAACAAGACGCTTCGCGGAGAGGGCATGAAGGGAGTGATCATGGGCAAGGGGCTCCATTTCGATGGCAGCAACATCATCGTCCAGAACATCCACGTCACGGACCTCAACCCGCACATCATTTGGGGCGGCGATGCGCTCTACTTCCCTGGCATCAGCTCCGACGTTCCGTCGGAAAAGATCTGGGTCGACCACGTCAAGGTGTCGCTCGTGGCCCGTCAGATGGTGGTCATCGCGTACGGCGGCGTGAAGAGCCTCACGATCAGCAACACGGACTTTGACGGCCGCACGCCGTACTCGTCGTCCTGTGACGGCCGCCACTACTGGGGTTTCATCACGGACGGAAAGGAGACCAAGTTTACGCTCGTGAACAGCTACCTCCACAAAATCTCGGGCCGAGGACCGAAGATGGGCGGAGGCCCAGCCACGGACAACGTGCAGGTCCACGCGGTGAACAACTTCTTCGCCGACAACTCGGGCCACTCGTTCGACGTTGGTGCGACAGGCCACGTGCTCATTGAGGGCAACTACTTTGAAGATACGACGCTCCCTATCACCACGACCACGAAGGGTTACGTGTTCGTCCCGACCAGCAGCAACGCCAACTCCTGCCAGGCGACGCTGGGACGCAAGTGTGTGCCAAACACGCTTGTTCGAAGCGGCGCGTTGACGAGCTTCAAGGAGTCCAGTGTGCTGGCGTCCGTCAAGCCGGTGGCGTCGAAGTTCGCGGCCCAGGCACCCAAGCGACAAGGCGTCGTGCTCACGAACTTTGGCGTGGGCCAGTTCTCGACTACTGCGGTGAGATCGTTGGACTTTGATGACGTCGACACCAACGAGCCGATGAATGTGACGGCGAAGGTGGTTGCTGGCCCGTGACGTGCAAGATTGCGTCGAGACTAAGGTGGTTCTACAGTAGGCGGCTCGAAATTTCGCTTTGGACACGGAAACTGAGTGAATCAATTTGACTTGATTAAAGTAGCTGGCTGATTATCCGAACTTGAAGCAACTACTGTATGCGTCTTGTTCCGCCCTGATGGTTCAGTTCGTTTCGATGAGCTGTTGCTACGATCTGCGACTTCCGCTTCTTCCGAGACGTGTACACTGCATCCTGTAGTCCACAGACCGAGATATCTGTCCTGCCGCCGGTCGTTCCGTGGGCGATTGTAAGTGGCAAGGAGATTTTTTGCGATTGAATTGAGGTCTATTGGTTTCTCTGTTAGAAAACGTCCAGTGGCAAGGAGGGCCGATGGTCAATTTTTCTCAAGCCCAAAGCCATTTGCTGGACGTTTTGCCTCCAACACATCGTGTGCCTCTACTGTCTTCCGCTAGGTCGCTAACTTGCAGACAGCCTGCACCGCCAGTGGGCAGCCTGAACACCGGGATATTACATGTAATTAGCGTGCATGGTTCACAATCTGAACGCAAGACAGGTGTGCGTTGAACTTGTCGCCACACAGGCCTTCGTGTCCAAGGTGCCAGTTCCGCAACATTTGTGGGCGGACGTAAATTAAAGCGAAATGGGGATCAAGCGCAGATCGATGCAGGGCCAACGGAACTGCGTGAGACGGAAGAGGCCTCGGCAGCAAGAATCTCGTTGCGAGATGGACAAGCTCACTCTATTTAGTGTGCACTACGCTGCCGTATCGGACGTGGCTGGAGATCCCGCCAAGTCACCTCTTGCAAGTTGCGTCGTCATTGTGCTGATTTGTTCTTGGGTGTGCAGTATCCACTGAAACCTTCATAATCGTATAAACGATGTTCTAGTGTTCAAGCAGTGTCGGACACACGCCCACTACGATTACTCTATAAATCAATATGAGATATATCCACTGGATCTCTTTTCATTTCATTGTACCCTACCCCTTGCCATCCAAGAAAGTGCAGCATCGATGCATCTCTTCCCTGGCAGAGACACTCTACCACACACCACCACAGGCTCACATCGACCATGGTGATCGACCTGCTCGAGAGCTTTAAGTCGTCCGATGGGAGCCGCTCGTCGCAGGACTGCACGCACCCGGCCGCTTCAGGGATTCCGTCCGATGCCCACGATGATGCGCCGCCCAAGAGCGACTTCGAGTCCATCGAGATCATCGCGTTTGGCGGCACACGCGCGACGCCGCAATTGCACCGCTTCGTGGCCGGCTCGACGTTTTTCAACTACGACGCGTGTGGAAGTCTGCGTCCGGACAAGCCGCCCGTCGCTCTCTTCAGTCCGCAGTACGTGGGGCTTGCGATCCACGTCACGCTCGTGGGGTTTGCCTTCCACTTCTTTTCGTACGGCTTTGGAAGACTGCTGGGCGAGTACGTCAAGGCCAACGATGAACAACAAGTCCACGCTGCCAACTACGTGCTCATCTGGCCGCAAGAACTCGTGATATTTATCGGCCTGCTATCGGATTCGTTCCCGATGTTTGGCTACCGGCGGAAGAGCTACATGATCTTCGGCTGGGCGCTGAGCCTCGTGATGTATATCGCAATCTTCGTGATCGATCTCTTCGGCAAGAGTCGCGACAAGCTCTACGCGTCCACAGCCAAAGACGCGTTCGACAGCACCGGCGCTGCTGCTGGCAAGAACGTGAGCCGCTTCGCTATTTTGTATCTGGTGGCCAGCCTCGTAGCTGCCATTGGAATCCAGTTCTCGTGGATTGGTGCCGTGATCGCCAGCGTGGAACTCGCCCAGCGGGAAAGTATCCATCCGCGAGGCAAGCTCCAAGGGTCGCTGCTCGCGCTCTACTACTTCGGCGGCTTCGTCGCCAAGATCGTCACCACTTTCATCATCTCCGAAGGTGTGAACGATGACCACTGGGTCTCCACCGTGTCAATGGGCGAGGCGGTGAGTCTACTAGCTGGCGTATCCGTATTCGCGATCCCATTCGTGGTGTTCTGCTTCGATGAGGAGAAGGTGCCGACAAAGACGAGTTCCAGTGAACCGGAGCTGACTGTTGGCCAGCGCGTCTCCTACTTCTGGAAGTTCTGCCACTACAACATCGTGTACCGGATCCTGTTCTTCCTCGGCCTCCAGTTGTTCACGCTCGGTATGTTTAACCAAAACGTCCGCGACGCAGTCGAAAAGTGGTCCGGCATCTCGCGAAAAGACTCGCTGGCGATCGAGATCGGCCGCATGGGAGCGATGGTGCTGAGTACACTTCTCTGGCGAAATGTCCTCCGCAACACAAGCTGGCACAAGCTCACAAACTGGGGGCCTGGCGGCTACATTTTGGTGTACGCCATCCTCACGCTCTGTACGACCTTCGACGTCGTTCGGAATCAGTGGTTCTTCGGCGTCATCGTCTCGCTCGCCGATATCCCTCGCGCGTGGATCGTGCTGTTTGCGGCCATCGTTGCCACAGAGATCGCTGAAATCGGCCACGAAGGCGTGACCGTGACACTCGGTATGTCGTTTCAAGGTCTCGCAGGGCTTGCTGACTACACTTTGGCGGCCGTCTACCCGGGAGTTTTCGACTTAAAAGTGACCATGGACCAAGTTCGCGAGGACAGCACTGAGACGAGAAGGCGAGTCGCCACGGCGTTTGGCATCATGGTGGCTTTCAACGTGTGCTGCTTCCTGTGCAATCGCCTGCTACCACAGCAGAAACTCGATGCGCAGCAGATGCGGGTCTTTGGCGGATACAACCGCTTCGCGGGGCCAGCACTGCTTGTGCTGTTTGTAGTGCTGGTGTGCTTCAACTTGGCCGCCAACCTCTTTGCAGTGTTGTGATTTATAAAAAATTTAGAAGGTGAACTGATAGAAGTACGATCGATCAATGAATGCAGAGTACAATGTACAACGGAACCTTGAGCTCTCGTAAATGTATCCAAGGACCGATTGAAAAGACGTTCGCGGTTATTTGCCAGTCTTAGTCTAAGAATTTGCGTGCCGCCACAGACCCGCATTTGATGCGCGTCAAATTTCTGCTCCGCGAGCAAACCGTTCAACGGGAGCGACAGCAAATTTAGAGCCACAACGATGGCGAAGGCGATTGCGACGTTGCTCCGTGTACCCGTCTTGTCCTCGCGGACTTGGTCCATCCGATGGACTCCATCGTGAACTCGAATCCGAACAGCCCTGGCTGGACCTAAGCTCACTCGCAATCGGATAGTATGATGACTCGTCGACCACTTTAGAGTGGGCGTTCCTTGTCAAAATGCTTGAACGGATCGAGTGGCAGCGTTTCCTCACAGCGGAAGGCATCATAACTATATATTTACTCAATCTAGTGCAGTCGAGATGGCAATCGCTTGTTTCCATTTCTCTTAGAGCATTAAACTGACGTTTGCGGCCAAGTTGAAAGCCAGAAGCACGACGAAAGTGAGCACCAATGCCCACCCGGCCAGTCGATTGTGGCCGCCGAACGCACGCATCTGCTGCGCATCCAGCTTCTGCCTCGGCGGCAACGTGATCAACGCAAACGACAACAAATTGAATGCGACGCCAACGAACAGCGCAACGGTCACGCCACGTCGTGTGGCTGGGCTGTCAGCTTTGATTTGCTCCCTCGACACTTCGAAAGAGAAGACCTCGGGGAAGATCCTTGCCAGGAAATAGTCCGCGAGTGCTGCGAGTCCCGTGAATGACAGCCCAAGCGTCAATGTCATTCCTTCGTAGCCGATCTCTGCAATCTCCGTTGCGAGGATCACAGCGAAGAGAGCGATCCATGCGCGCGGGACCTCCGCCACGCAGACAACGACGCCGTAGAACCAGGCATCACGCACAAGGTCGTACGTCGTGAAGAGCGTCAGTGCGATACGGAGCAGGACATACACCGCCGAACTCCACAACGCGAGCTTGCGCCAGCTCACGTTGCGCATGTACTGCTTCCAGAAGAGGGTGCCTGCGATCTGAGCGACAACGCAGCCGATGCTCACAACGCGGGAGTCTTTCTCGGATACCTTGGAGTATTCCTGGACGGCGACGTGTACGTTTTCATTGTAGACCCCCAGCAGGAGCATGTGCATACCGACGAAGAAGAGCACGCGGTAGACGACGTTGTGGTGGCAGAATTTCCAGAAGTGCGAGAGTCGACGGCTCAGTGGTGTTGGTGGCGTCTTCTTCTGGGTAATGGGCTCTTCGTCGAAGCAGTTAACGACGAAGGGGATGGCAGCGAGACTCACGCATGCGAGGATGATCGACACTCGTCCCAATGACAGCGATTGGTCGCCGGCTTCGTCCTCGGGCACAACGACGACGTTCACAGTCTTGGCAATGGCACCGCCAAAGTAGTAGAGCGATAGAATCGTCGCTTGCAGCCGGCCGCGGTGGTGGATGTGCTCACGTTGTGCGAACTCCACGCTTGCAATCAGTGCAGACGTCCACGCGATCTGGATCGCGATACCAGCGAAGAGACCGACAACGAGGTACACGAGGTGTAGCTTGCTTGTGTTTGAGCGCTTCTCGCTTGTGGCGAAGTCCAACACGACAATTGCACTGAAGAGGATGCAGCTGAGCACCCAGCCCAGCACCATGTAACTCTTCCGTCGATAGCCGACGATCGGGAAGGCGTCCGAGCTCAACCCGATCAAAAACGCCAACGTCTGCGGCCATGTGAGGATGGAGTCGGCCAACTTGTTGCTCTGGCCATTCGCTTCCAAGAACTTGCCTAGTAAAGGCCCGTAGCCGTAGGTGAAGACGTTGTTCACGAAGCCGACCAGCACGACGTGGACAGCGAGGCCGACGTAGCTCGCGCGCCACTGTTTGATCGCGTTCCTGCCTGGTCTCAAGCTGCCGAAATCGTTGTAGTTGAAGAACGCCAAGCCGGCCATGAAGCCCTCTTGCGGAGCGGCGCTCGTCGGTGTGTACGCGGGCGACGACGTCAGAATCGGGTAGTCGTCGGGGGCGGGATTCGAGATCCGCACCGAGTCTTCGCGTGGCGTCGCGTCCATTTCGTTCGAGCAAGACCCGCGAGCGATTCAGCAATGAGCACTGAGACTCGTGACTCACACGAGGGCGCCTCGTTCAGGAACCCTCGCGTGATGTGGCACCGTAGCCACAAAGAAAGCAAGGCGTGATGTGAGAGTGGTCCGCTTTGAGTGGCGTACGTCCCCACGTCACAGCTTGTGACCGATTCTGACCGTCTTGACAGGAAGGAATCCACAACTCGCTGATTATAACACTGTATTATCCATTTGATTCATATCACTCCAGAGAGATTCAAATGGGAACGAGCTTGCAGTACCGTTTTTGCATGGTTATTTCATCTCAGCAGACCGGTCTTTGTCGCGACCAGCTGGTGCAGCCAAAAGATCAGCAGCTGAACACTCGGGCATTCGATTTTTTCACGAACTCGTCAGTAAGGCAGCATGGCTTCCAGTTGTCGCGCGGCTTCGTGACGAAGCCTTGCTGCCGCGTACAAGGCCGTTGCACGCAGCCGACTGCACGAATACATAAAGAGCAGATCTCAACGCCTATCAGGAAAGACATGTACTAGTAGTGTATTCGTGTCTGTGTCTTCAGGGGGAATCCTAACACCACATCGTTTTGGGGGTTCACAGCCCCAGTATCGCCGTGAGTGCGTCCTTGACCCTGCGAGTCGGAGGAGCCAGATCCAACACTGCCTGGCTCGTGGGCGATCCGTCAAGCGAACACCCACCCGCCCAAAGCGGCGCCAAGCCACCAACGAACCATGAGCGAGACTCCTTGGGGAGCACCCCAATAGGAATCAAGTCGTCGACGTGTTTGGTGGACTTGTAGTTGACCTTGTCCACCTGCACACCCGTCACCTCTTCGAACAGCGCCACGATGTTCTCACCGCTAAAGTCTTCAGGTCCACTGAGCACATACGTGGCTCCACTGTGTGGAGACGGATCGTCCAAGGCGAGCAGATGAGCGCCGACGTCGCCGACGTCGCGTGGGTCGATGAGAGCAGCCGACTGGTCGGCAGCGACAGTCATCTCCAGCACTGGCGGCTCG
>JAADXN010000741.1:0-16542 GCA_023337875.1 Pythium apleroticum | reverse complement strand
GAACTTGAGACCCTTGATGTAGATGCAGTTGTCGTAGTCGGTGACGAGTCCGACTCTATTCTGGAGCGGGGCGCCGGTGGCGACTTCGAAGATGGTGAGTGAGCTCTTCCAGGCGAGTAGCGCCTCGGCTCCGGTGGACGCACCAGTCATTCGCGATACAACGATACGTCGATCTGGGTAGAAGTGTCGGTAGACCTTGCGGATCGGAACGTACGCAACCAACAGCAAGAACGAGACAAATGTGGGGAAGAGCGTCGCCGAGATGAACGCCGCATCACGAACTTGCAGCACGTGGATGGACCACAGACGCATGGGAGTCAGCGAAGCGTGCTTCGGTTGCATGAACGACAGCGCCTGCAAGAAGTCCGTGTTCGCGAAACCAATCGCGACCTCGACAATCTTCGGGAACCACTTCGCGATGCCGCGACGACTCTGGAAGCCCACCTCAAACAGCACCACAGCCAGCGCAGGGTCGATGCGCTCACGCAGCACGTAGCCGAGAAGAGCAGCCAGTCCCAGGTACAGCGTGAGCAGATCCGCGTGGATGATCTGCGGGAACGTGAAGATGTGCTGGATGTTGGTCCACTCATTGCTCTCCTGCAGACAGAACTCCATGAGCGTCCAGAAGCCGTTGACGTACCACGTGAAAAACACCAGCACGGCGCGAATCGCGATGGTCGACGACACGGAGACGAAGGCGTCGCCGATCCAGAATCTGCCTTTGCGGGCGTTGCGGTAGATGACAACCATCAAGATGATCAGGTTGAGTAGAGTGTCGAATGCGAACAGGAAGTGGATGCCGTGGACCCAGGCCCACGAGTCTCGCAGAACGGTGTACCCGGACCACGACAGCTTCCTCATGGCCTCGACCGGGTTGGCTTCCCTCCCCCAGTTCTGGTTCTTCACGTTGCACTGTTCCGTCTCGGCGTTGACGAAGAACCCGGTGCGCGAAGCTGTGCGGATGACCTTGGTCGCCTCCTTCGTAGGATCTCGAGGGATGCTCTCCAGCTCCCAAAAGCCCTCCGCATTGAGGGAGTGGGGCGCGTATGGCTCATACGCGTTCGTTTGGAACGGGAAGCCCAGCCGCATCACGTGGTAATACGTGACTGTCGTGTCTCGCATGTCGTCGGTGTAAGTGAGCGTCAGCGACGCCGCGCCGCCGACCTGATGCTCATCCGGAAGCTGATAGTCCTGCGTCGACAGCGACCACGTGAGCACGTACACGTCGTCCGGCTTCCACTTTGAGCGCATCAGGAAGAACACCCGCACGACCGAAGTGTCCGCAAGTACGATGGGGTCGCCCGTACAGTCAACGACCGGGAGTATGAGCTCTGCGTCTGCAAGAAACGTGAGGTTGTACGATGTCTGCGCGGTCAGATCTGCGAGGTTCTGACGCATGTAGGCGTTGCTGTACGTCCACGCGTTGAAGGTCTTGGCATTAGAGCCGCAGTCCGTGAACGAGACTTGGTCTGGCGACTGCAAATACAGCGCGTCGCTTCGTGGCGCTGTGGAGTTGCGTAGCACTTCCACTATCAGCGGACTCGCGCGGACGGTTGTTGTCCCGACGTAGTGCGCGATGAGCGGAAACACGTACGGCGAGAACTTCATGGACTTGTCCACGACGCCCCGCAGCACGAACATGGCGTACGTGGCGGCGTTCGCAGACACGTAAATGTACCACAGCGCGGCCGCCAGCACCAGCAGTCGACGCGCGAGGTGGATCCACCCACGCACGCGGGCCTGGCGGGCCTCGGCTCTCTCCTGCGGCGTCTGCGCGCGATGCGGCTGCACCTGCGTGCGGTACTTGGACGCAGTCTTGGACGCGGTCTTGGATTCGTACTTGGACGCGTACTTGGACTCGGTCATTCTAGTCGCAGGAAGGTGGCGCTCGATGGGCAGCGTTGGATGCCGTCGCGGCGTGGAGATGACGATGCGGATGCCGATGCGAATGATACGACAGCTTCCTATTCTCGGATTCCTCGACTGATGGGTTTTGTGTTCGCCTTTGAAGTCTTCAACATCAACATCGCAGGGATTCAAGAATCCATTCTTCGCCTTGATCACGGCCCGGATGCGATCTAACAATGGCTGAGAGGTGCGACAAATGCCGCAGCGCTGGCGTGTCAAGACGCGATCCGAAATAGCAAGTAACGCGGCCGCACAGAAATGTCCCGGACGCAGTTCGTAGAGGAATTCTGTGCATGGTGACGCTGGTTCTGATGCTGGTTCGCCAAACACGGCGTTGATGAGCTGCGTTTACGGGATGATTGGGAGGCGAGTTGGACCGAACTGGAGCGGCTAAGACCAGGGGGCGCTTGCTAGTGCGTGATAAATTCGACTATCTCCATCTCCGCAGCGTCCATGTCTCTGAGCGCGCGCAAATAACAGCGCCGAGCGAGCACCTTCGGCGTGCATATTCAAATGTTTCCTTGTGGCGATTTCCCCCCAAGATGATGTGTTACGAACCTGTTTCAACTAGCCGTTAGAAAGAGTCAGAGGTTGTTACGTGAATTGTGATTATTGACATCCATTTCTCTCTCTTTAGGTTTGCTGGCAGAACCCCACGAGTACAAACGCAGCGAGGTCGGAGGCCAACCAACGTGCACGCACCCAGCCCGTTGACGTGAGCAGCGTGCCCGTGCAGCAGTCGTCTCCTAGCCTAGCTAGCGCTCGTCATAACGTGATTTCTCCTGCTTTCAAGCGTCACAAGAGGCGGCTTTTTAGAACTTGAACACCTGCGTGGATGTGTAGTTGAGCTCCTTGAGCAGGCCCTGGAGTTCGCCCTGGGTCTTGTCCTTGGCCTTGTCGCCCGAGATGTGGTACATCATCGGTGGTGGGCCGCACACACAGATGAGGTTGTCGTCGGACGGCGCTGGGATGTGCTCCTCGATCATCTCCTTCGACACAAAGCCCTTGAGGCCGGTCCAGGACTCGGACGCCTCGCTGAGCACGTGGACGACCTTGAGCTGCGGGTACAGGTACGTCAGCGCGTTGAGCTCGTCCAGCAGCAGGATGTCTTCCTCCGTGCGGTTGGCGAACAGCAGCGTGACCTCCGTGTGGTCGGCCGGGTTACGGCAGATCGTCTTGATCAGCTGCAGCATTGGCGTGATGCCCGAGCCGCCGGCGATCAGGCCGAGCTTCTTGTACTTGTTGGCCTCGTACTTGAACTTGACGAACGGGCCCTTCATCTCAAGCTCATCGCCTTCCTTGAGCTCCACAATGTGCTTGCTCATGAGACCGGTCGGGTAGCCCTTGACCACGAGCTCCAGGAAGCCGAGCTCGTCGTTGATGTTGGTCGGCGTGTACGGACGCAGCACGTTCTTGCCGTCGATCTTGGCCTTGGCCATGAGCAGACTGGCCGTGGTGATGCCCATCTCGTAGTCATCGCCAGGCAGCGCGAACGTGATGCGCTTGGTGTTGGGCGACAGCGTCTCGACCTTACGGACCGTGAACGAGCGGAATTCCTTGGGCGACAGCGCGACCTTAGGCTGCTCCTCCTGGCACTGGGCAGAGCCCAGCGACGAGCCGAGCACCGCGAACGACGCGGCGCCGAAGAGCGAGCTGACGGCGGCGAACTGCGAGCGAGGGAAGCGCAGGATGGTCCACATAGTCGTCCTGTAAGAAGTGAGCTCTTGGGGATTCTGGGGGTGAGACGCGAGCGTCGATGGGCGGCCGACGATAGAGGACGCTGGATGGAGTGGACCACACACTGGAAGTTGCAGAAGAGTGACATGAATGCGGTAGTGACATGACGTACACGGCTTGATGATGTGGGATGCCGGAATGACAAGACGAGCATGGCGGCTCGAAGAGGGAAGGAAAGAGGACGTGGAAGACATTAGGCTCCACGTTTCGAAGGAAGAACTGCATCATGAATGAACACTAGAAGCGCGTTGGTTTTACAGCCCAAGAATGACCGCATCACATTGTTATCCTTATCGACGAGTTCCTGTCACCACGAGTAGCCGCTTTGGCGCATGCGCTCATTCGACTGGCACCGAAAGCCAGCCGACGCTATTGCTGCAGTTGCTGTACGCGGATTCGCGCTGGCAGGAAAGCGAGTTCGAAGCGAGACCATGACGTATTATCCGGAAACGGAAGAATACGCTTACGCCGAGTCGGCGATGGTCACCTCAACCTCAACTCCAGGCTCAATCGAGATCGACGTGATCTGCTTGACGATGTCCGATGGCGCGTGCAGGTCGATGATGCGCTTGTGGATGCGCATCTCGAAGCGGTCCCAGGTGTTGGTACCCTCACCACACGGCGACTTACGGGTGGTCAGACGCAGGATCTTGGTAGGAAGACGCACTGGGCCCGACACCTTGAGGTTCTTGTCGACGGCACCACGCTTGAGGTCCGCGCACACCTTCTCGAGGTTCTTCACGTTGCGGCTCGAGAGCGTGATACGGATGCGGTGGATGCGGGTTTCTTCCGCCTCAACGGTCTTTGGCTTAACGAGAGACATCTTGGATCGAGGGCTAAACGAACAATAAGCATCCCATCAGCACACGGCCGCCGCACACGCGTACACACAGGCAGAGCGCCACACATACCAGTGAGAAAATTGGGTTTCAGACTGTCGGTAACCTGAATCCAAAATATGGCGTCGACTCGGTCAAGCCATTCCATTGCGCTGGCCGCGCGAGCAGCTCGGCAACGTTGGAGGTTGGTTGGCTAGGCGCCATTCACCTCATAAAACCTTACTTTGGGTGAGGTTTTACGTTCCGATCATCAATTCAGCCAAGGTTTTATTGTGTGTACCTAAATTGGCTTATTTTGGGTGAAGAGAAGCGGAATGTTTAGATTGGGATTCAACGTGGTCACACAGAAAGTGAGCAGCTCCATTTTGCACATTGCGAAAGCAGGGACGCCGGAAGTGGATGATGGCGTCAACAGGAAGCGGCAGCGGCAATAGCGGCGCTTCCAGCAGCGCGACCAAGCCACTGGCGCTGTGTCTGGGCATGAGCGTGGCGATGCTGGCAAGCGTGCAGGTATCGCGTCACAACCGCCAGTTCTGGAAGAGCGTCCAGGGATTGCGCAACAGCTCGTCGCTCGCAAGCAGCAGCAAGCCGACGACGTCACGACGCGCGCGACTGGCATCTGGAGTCGGCGCTGCTGCGGTGGGAGCCAGTAGGACAATGGAGAAGACGGCCGTGGCCAGCATCACCAGCGAGGAGCTGCGCCCGCGGTTCTTGGACTGTGCCCAGCAGTTGACTCAGGTCAACGGGGCTCGAGTGTCGGGCGAAACCATCTCCGTCGTGCAGGTATGTGCGCGTTTGAAGGAGTTGCGAGGGACCGACTGAATGCTGATGCGTTGATGATGCAGTTTAACATCCTGGCGAGGAACCTGGCGACGCGCAACCACTTCCCGTATGTCTTGGATGCGAGTCTCAACTGGGACTACCGCAAGATGACGCTGCTTCGCCAGCTGGAGAAGCTGGACGCCGACGTCGTGTGTCTCGAAGAGCTGAGCGACTACTGGACGTACGTTTTGTTGAGTCAAATTCGCTCTATCCATGAGGCTGACGCGTTGGTTTGCGTTGGTTTGCGTAGGTTTTTCAAGCCCGAACTACATGAACTGGGCTACGACAGTGTGTACGTCAAACGGCCTTCTATAAACGTGTCGAACTGGTCAGGCGAGAAGAAACAAGACGGCTGCGGTATCTTCTACAAGTGCGTTCGATGACACTCTTCCTCTCATGGGGATCTGTCGACTGACTGGCTGGTTGTGTTTAGGAAGGACAAGTTTGAGCTGAAAGAGTGCGAGAGCATCAACTTCCACGACCCGCACGACCGCGTGGCGCTGCTGGCACTCCTCAAGATGCGCCACTTCGCGCAGTTCGTACTCGTTGGCTGCACGCACCTGTGGTGGAACGCCAAGTACGTCTTCTAATCTATGATGACAGCTTCGGTACTGCCCAGCTGACTCGTTGACAATGGTACAGGAAAGTGGACCACCAAATGGCGGAGATTTTTGAACTGGAGGAGGAGATCATCCGAATGAGCAGTGACGTCAAGGACAAGTACGAGAGCGACCTGATCGAATCCACGACAGGAGCTCGCAATGTGCCGGTGAGTGCGACACGCTGCTGTGATTGATTGGTTGGGCCTATGCTGAATGTCTTCCCTACTTGTCTCGTAGATCATCATTTGCGGAGATTTCAACAACTCGCCAGAGTCGCCACTGTACGAGTACATGGAGAACTCGTTCATGCAGAAGCCGAACCTAGAAGGCATGCAAGACGCCTTCCGCAGCGCTTACGCCCACTACAATCACAACATCAAAGCCAGTCCAGACCATGTCGGCGAAGTATCATCGCATGAGGACGAGGAGGGGAAGAAAGACGAACCGCCACACACGACCGTCAACTTTCGCCGCTGCTGGACGATCGACTACATCTGGTACTCGCAGACCGGTCTCGTGCCCAAGCGCGTTCTCCAGATCCCGCCAGAGGCCGTGCTTCGCAGCGAAGAAGGTCCTCCCGACTGGTTCAACCGACTCGCCATGCTCGACAGCTACGGCAAGTCGGGTCGACTACCGACGAGTCTACAGGGTAACCACAACGGCATCCCGAACTCTAGATTTGGCAGCGACCACGTGCCTATCATGGCCGAGTTCGCATTCGTGCGACCATCGGCGGACGGCGAAGCCAGAAGCAGCGAGTACCTGGAGGAGGACGAGGAAACCAAGGCATGATACGTGTAGTCTCGTATCGTATGAGGTTAGTCCGTTAGCTAGCGTCTCCTGTCAGCTGAAGTGGTAAACGTTCGTCAATGCCTTTGGTGAGCTCGTCGTCAAGACTTTTCGGTTGTGGTTGGTCTTCAAACTGCCGTAAATAACTCGTCCATCAATTTATTTACGGCATTTGAGCACTACTGTTATTTCTTCGAATAGAGCGCTGTCGACTTCCAGGTTCATCAGAATGCGCGGTCCTCAGCAAGTATGAGCGGCGTCGAGTTCTGCGTGTATGCGGCCTCTGCTCTGCATCTGACTTGCTCCTTGTATGTAGACGCGTCAAGTGTCCACGTGGCAGCTCGCCGCCGGCGGCTTGCAGCGGAAATGGAAGGGAATCAAGCAGGTTCGTTCTCTCTTCCGTGCGGAATCAACGCTGAGATGGAGTGTCGTTCTCACTATTGGGGGCCATTCTCAATGCGCAGCGCACAGCATGGCGCTTCAAGACGCTGAAGGACAGCAACACAGCGATTGTGTTCAGTGCCGACGCCCAGAAGGAGAAGGAGATCCACCTCAAGCCACGCACGACCCGGTTCGCGGACGACCCCAATGCGTGCCATAACGTGCTCGCACGCGTTTCCACAGAGAGCTTGAATGGTATACTGGGCGCGACGTCGCCGCAGGACTCGAGCCAGTACTGCAAGACGATGACGGGCTTCATGCTGCACTCGTGTCCGCCGACTATGCGCGCCAAGATCCTGGACGTGATCGCGTACCAGCGCCTCGACGACATCAGCATCACGAACCGAGCAGTGATCATCCGAGCGATCCAGCGCTGTTTGCTTTCGCCTCTGCACATGGAGAAGGGCGTGCTCCACGCGGCTGCGTGTAACATCTTACGGTCGACGTACGGGAAGGACCTGTCGCTCCTCAAGGAGCAGATCCACTCGGACGATGACGTCGGCATGGACGAAACGACGGAGAATCTCGCTGCTCAGCTGGACGCAGTCAAGAAAGGAGAAGCAGGAGCCGTGAACGCGGAGCAGGCAGACCAGATGCCGCATTCGGGGGATCTGAGCCAGCTTCTGTATGGCAACAAGAACGTGACCGAGGTCGTGCAGGTCATGCAGCACATCGCGATCGAGTCGCTCAAGGTCAAAGACGAGTTCCCAGACCTGGTCAAGGTGGTGAGTGATATCGACGACACGCTGTATCCTGGTTGGCTGGATCGACGGTATCCACTGCACGTGCCGTACCCCGGTGTGACCGAGCTCTACGCACGTATTTCGCGAGGGTTGCTGGACGACTCACGATTCAGCTCCAACGGGAAGCTGCTGCCGCCGCCCATCACGTTACTTACGGCAAGACCACGAGGATGGCTGAGCATGGGCAAGTACCTGACTGTGCAGCACTTGAAGAGTCTCGGTGTGCCGAACGTGACCGTTCTTCACGGGTCTGTACAGGGCCTGGTGAGCAGCAAGAAGATCGCCGAGTACGTCCATTGCACGCCGCTGCTTGCTTTGATGCAGAGTGTCTAACGAGTTCATGCGGATCTGATAGGGTCAAGCTGCAGAACTTCACACGGTTTGCGTCTCTGTTTCCAGAGTACAGCTTCGTTTTCTTCGGTGATTCCGGGCAGGGTGACGCGCTCCTCGCCTCTCGTCTTCTCACTACGTTTCCGAAGCAAGTTCTTGGTACGTTTATCCATGACGTGAACCCGGGCGTCGAAAAGACAGGCGACGGCCAGGCCAAGCAAGTCTACCAAGCGTACGTCCTCGCTTTGATGATTCCCCAGCATATCCACGAAGCTCTAATACGCCAACGTGCTACCTTGCCCACACAGCCAAGGTGTCGAGTTCTTCTCGTCGTACCCGGCCGCCGGGCTTGCAGCCCTTGACAAGGGACTGATCACTCGCGAGGATCTTCTCGCAGTGGCCCGCACAGCCCAAGACGAACTCACCGCACTGCCCTTCGTGGGCTCCAACGCTGACGCGAAGAAGGTCGAGCGACAACGAGAGCTCGCGAACGACGTCGCACGAGTGCAATCCGCTCTGCAGTACAAGTAATACATTAGCGAGCGTGGTTTGTTGTTGTTCGCCGTCATTTGGAAAGTGCGGTCGGCCGTCTATGATACACCAGTCGGATGGGTCCGACCGGATTTTTCTACGAAAGAATTCCATTTCAGCCAATCAGAAGTTTCCATTGTGATACAGTATCCTATTAGCCAATCAGTGGACCTGACGAACTGAAAAGGTCCGAGCAGCTTCTCTCGAAGATTCCTTCGAGAACGTTGGCGATGCAGGCGACGGAGTTGGCGGCCAAGCAACGCATGCTAAGGCTGTGGCAAGCCCTTAGCGATGCTCATGGAGAGACGCCAGTGGCGATGGTGACCACGGACCAGTACGCGCATGGCATCGCTGCTGCTGAGGTGGTTTGAGCGGTCAGTTTGACGTTTCTCGATGGACAGGACCGTGGTTCGCGCAACCTCATTGCTGCCCAATGGCTCGCAGTCGCTCTTTGCAGTCACGCAGTTGGAGACGCCACTTGGCACTTACCCCAGTGCCGTTGTGCCAACCAAAGATCTCGTTGAGATCGATGCCGTCCTCACGCATGCGCAGCTTCGAAGGCTGTTCAGTCACGAGCAATAGATGGCCCAGCCGGCGATGTTCAGGTACAAGATCTCAATTCATAAGGAGCTAGCTGATCATACATGCTAGCTACGGAATAAATAAGACAATCGGGACGAGTAATCCTACAAAGACCACAGAGGGGGGGAGGTTTACAGCCTCAGCATGGACGTGCGTGGGCTCTGGCTGATATCCATCGGGCTCGGCTGGCTCTGGTTGTCGCGGTGGTAGCCTCGACCGTAGGCCATATCCTGCGCCGTTGGCGACTGCATGTGCTGTTGCTGTTGGTATGGGAAGCCGTTCAGGTCGTGCTTTGGCTCGGATTGCAGAGGCACAGTGTGATTCCGTGGGAACAGCGCTGGGAGGTGAGGTGCCATCGGTGGTGACGACATCTTCTCTTCACCCTGATACCGGTAGATCGACTCAAGACGAGGGAGTGGCCAGTCCTTGATGAGATGGCGAATGGACTGCTCCACACGCGACTGGAAGCGGCGCACAATGGAGCGCGACAGCTCCGGCGTGATCATCGTGTACTTCATCGCTGTGCGGTTCAGCAGATCCACGAGCTCGTCAAAGCCCAGCAGAATACCGAGGTCAGCGCGTGCGTGGATGACGCGGACGATGCCAGCTTCGTCTTCGAAGGGAATGTAGTTCTCAAGGGGCGGCGCCTGGTCCTTCTTCAGCGCACGCTTCTTCACGCGGCGGTGGAGAGCGGCGAAGTGGACGCCGAAGGCCTTGGCCGCCGTGCGTAGACTCATGCCGTGGATCTCCACGGCGTCCATGGCCTTCTCCCACGTTTCCGGCGACACCATGTTGCTCTGCTTGCAGGCCTTGTCTTCTGTGGCCATCGCCATTCGGTCGTGGGACTCCTGGTGGTGCTCGCTCTCGCTTTCCGACGTGCTGTCCACGTTTTCGTAGTTGTAGGACGGCGACTTATCCGGCGACGACAGGGACGATGTGACGTTGCCCCCACTGCCGCCGCTGCTGTTGCTGCTGGTCGTGTGGCCGTTCATGTTGGCGTACATCGCTTGAGGCATGTTGAACCCACGGGCCACGTTTGCGGCTTGCGCTTGAGCTTGCTGTTGGTTCATCTGAAGCGCCGGCGGCTGTGGTTGCGGCGGAGGAGAGGCCTGCGGCGTGGCGGACGCCTGTGGCGACGAGGGGTCCGACAGACCGTGGACGCGCTTGAAGTTGGAGATCCATCGGTTCAAAGGGAAGTCGCTCGGGATCTCGCGGCGGCCATCTTGGCTCGCGATCGTGCGGACGACGTAGCGCACGTCGTCGGCGGACACGAGGCCCTCATGGAAGAACTGCTCGCGCAACACGAGCAGTGCTTCCTCTTCTTCGGGCGCCGTGAGACGGAAGTCGTCGAAACGCGACGGTTGGCTCGTCATGTAGCGGCCGCGCACGCGGCGATGGAGCGACATGTGGTGCACGCCGTAGAGCTGCGCGGCGCGGCGCAGACTCATCTTCTGGACGGTGACGGCGTGGATGGCTTGCGCCCATACCTTCTCGCTCACAGAGCTCGAGCGGGGCATTGTGACGCGTGGTGGTGGTGGCGGTAGTCGGACCCTACGGGTGGGTGGTGGACGGGTCGCCAGGACTAACTGCGGTGGTTAGGACTGAACTAACCAGACGCTTGGATTTGTGGAAGGGGTGGATGTCGGACGAGCGACGGTGATAGACCGGAGACAAGACACGACCAAGGTGGATGCGAGCTGTTGTGTGCTGCTGTTGTATGACTTGTTGCGCAGCGTGTTGCGGATTGGCTTGTGGCTGCTGTCTCGTGTTGCGCTGCCCACCGTCGCCGCAAGGTTTTCGTGAGCTGGGTGAGACTTGGTTTGTTCGATGCATGCAGGACCCGAGCGACAGGGAACTGCTCGGCTTTTGGCTCAGCCAGAAGTAGGAGCTGCTCGCTGATTGGGGGTGGGCAGTAGGAGGAGGAGAAACAAGCCGAGGTGAAGAACGCGACAGAACATTCGGAAGAACGCGGGGCGGGGCGACGTCCTTTGTCGCGGTTTGATTGGCGTCGCGGAGGGAACGGAGATCTGTGATTGGATGAAAGTTAAACTGGAAGACCTAACGCCTCCCTCTCGCCTTGTTTTGCCCCCAGAAGAAACGGAGTCGGATTCGACGCGGTCGTTACACTTCTCTGTGGCTGGCTTGGTGGTCTGGGCGGGTCTCCAGACTGCCGCATGCTGGGCGGTAATAGTACGGTACAGTTGGGCGATTGGGACTTGCGACGGAGCTGACCAGGTGCGTATATTCAGCCGTCCTACTTCAGACCAATCCCAGGCAAACTCCCAGTCCAAGGCATACGGATCCGAGGCTGCTGATCGTTCTTTCGGCTTCGGAGCATGCGCCGAGAAATGAAATGAGGTCTGTGTATCGCGCTTTCTCTTGTGAGGTCTTCGAGGCGAACGAAACAATTTGACAATTGTACTGTAGATGTTGCGAAACAAATCCGGATATCGAAACAACGCACGAAAGCGAAGGGGAGAACGTGGGAGGGAAGAGCAGCAAGTGGTGTGAGGAGAAAGATCCTGTGTGGACCTATCGCTCCATTCCTGCAAGCATCCTTCAACGTTGAGGGTTCGTGAGATCATTGTACCTACAGTGCAGAGAGGAGAGGAGGTACTTTTAAAAAAGTGAAGAGACCTGAATGGCGTGCGTCCGCAGCACTGTGCTTGACTCGACTGGACTGGTCAGATTCTCATCGGATTCCTTCTTTGGATTTGGGCCACTCATTGACGACTCCCATGACAAATGTACTGTAACAAATGTTGTTTCTCTCGAAGTCGGCGTTGTTCCATCTTGCTGTCTCGAACGTAGGTCGGGAAGGGCTAGGGTATGACAAGTTGTTCTCTGTTTCATCTCCGACCGACCGACGCTTTGTTCGTCTGGTTTGTTAGAATTTGTAGCATGATTTTTCAGGAACCCGTGACCGACCTTGTCAAAAGTTCGCACGTCGTCGGCAGTGGCAACTGACTGGTGCCATTGCCCACAACATAGACATGCTGCCATGAGCTGTCGCGCGCACCTTACATACTGTACCGGTACTGTACCAACAACTCAAAAACCCCGTTCCGTTTGTAATTTCTAGACCGCACTTTAGATCCAATTGGGGGTTGGGACGGTCGGACCTAACGGAACTTGCTTCGTTTGAAATCATTTGATTGAGCTCGTGACCCGACGAGCTCAACATCGATCCTCAAAGCACTCAACACTTTTGCTTCACATCGCTCGTTAGACTTCAACGTGAGGCGTGTGCTCGATAATGGATGGTGGTGGACCGCTTATAGTCTTGCGAAAGGAGAAGTTCCATCGGAGGTTAGACCTCCGGGTTAGAATTCAGTCGCTATCGACTACGATGGCGTCCTCGGCTACTCGGACGGCGTCTCCGTTCTCCTCCCTGGCGTTGATGGCGGAGCTCAGTAGCGTCTGGACGAGCGGTCCGACTTCGAATAGATCTGTCCGCACGTGCTGCTTCTGTAGCACGACGTGCTTTGGCAGGTCTTCCTTGTAGACTACACGGCCCTCGCACCACTTGTCCAGCACCTCACGCAGGTGCTTGCGGCGGTACTTGTAGATCTGCATCGTGAGCGTGACGTCCAGCGAGCGGACAAACTCGTGGAGTTGCGAACACTCATCACAGCACTTGGTGCCGCTGTTGATGCTGATCTGGCGGAACGCCCACGAGCGTTCGGTAGGGGTCTTGGCGCAGACTTGGTCCAGTGTCGTGCGAAGCAGTGGCATCAGCCCTGGTGGTCGTTGGTCTCGCGGAAGCGACTGCGTGAACTCGGCCAATGCAGGGGCGATGAGCCGAATCAACATGTCAGTGTTCTTCGTTTCGACGAGCTTCGTGACTTCCTCCCACGAGATCCGATACGCCACCGCCAGTAACTTCGCCAGTTGTGAAGCCCACGCGTCGACTTGGAGCTCCTTTGACTGGAGGCCAGATCGGTAAGCGCCGTATCCGAAAGATGAGTTGCTTCGCTTGGATTTGGTGCTCAGCACTGGCTTGAGGTCGAGAGAGTCGAACAGCTCCTTGAGTTGGGCGACATCAGTGACCCCCTCTGTGGCACACAGAAGCAGCTCCACCCGACGGAAAAAGTCGAGTGGCTTGCTGATTGAAGCCAGCGTAGCGACGCTGCTGCTCCACCCGAGTTTCTGTGCCGTCACTGCGAGTACAGGCTGCGCGGAAAACGAGGATAAACCTGAAAGTAGTTGCTGGAACAACTCCTGGCTCTGCAGTTGGCCTACAACCTCGAGGCATCGCACGAAGTCCTTGTCACTGGATCGACTGAAGCAACGATTGGCAGAACGTCTTCGCTAGGGGTGAACCGGAACGGATGAGATCCACGAGCTTGTCAACCTTTTGCTCCGTGGAAGTGTACCGCATCGACTGCGAGACTTCGACGTTCAATGGCTGGACAATGAGAGCAGCCGTCTTGTACCACTGCTCGACACGCGAGCCTTCGTTGCCCATGTACTCTTCATCGACAGGATCCTCGCCATCGAATGTGATGTTGGAGAAGAACCCGGTAGGGACGACTTCACCATACAAGCTCGCCGAACACGACGCAAAATCCACGGCCTTCGTGGCTCCATGCTTGATCCACGGCTTGAGCAGCTCGAGCGTTTTCTCTTCGTCTTCATCTTCTTCCTCTTCTTCCATGCCGTCAGTAATCTCCGAGTACTTCACCTTGGCCAGGTAGAGGCCGAACATCCCGTTGCTCTCATTACAGAAACGCGCGAGAGACTCGGCGACAATTCGGTCTCGTCCCTTGAGAAGCGCGAACGAGAGCCCACCGTCAGTGTACTTGTGGTCCAGCACAGAGACCAAACGGCAATTGCGTGGCTCGATCACAGCAGGAGTCGCCTCGCCTTCGTTCAGCCGTCGGCGCTTGGTATTCTTCTCAGCACCTGTAGACTCGGAGCTGAAGAACTTCAAGAGCGCCATCTCCAGCTGAGCATAATAGACGTGGTTGCTTCCTGCACTTGGCACTTTCTTGGCGCTCGCGGACACCACCAGGTTGTACGTCAAGCACAGTCGGTAGCCGCTGCGCACAAGCAGCACTTCGTGCTCACAGTCACCGTAGAACGCCGCGTACTTGACGTCAAACGGGTTCATCGCAGCTGGATTCCACTCGTGCTTGGTCGAGTGGCTGGCCGACGCATTCGAAGGCGGATGCACGACCAGCTCACCGCCTTCAAACGTGCCTGGCAGCACAATCACCAGCGTGCCGAACATGCCTGGCTCCTTCTCACTGTCGCGGTGTTTGGCGAACATCCCGCCGCCTTCGTACAGCAGCATTTTGTATAACTTGGCTTCGTACTGCGTGTGCTCACCGATCCCCAACGGCAATCGCAATGACTCGGCGATCTCTAGCACTGCCTTGTGCCACTCGTTGTTGTTCAGGCTCAGTTGATGCGCGTCCAACTCCCACGTGTTGCGCACCGCCGTGTCGACCAGCGTGCGTTCGCCGTGGCCGTACGGGGCGAGCTGGCACTTGCTGATGAGCTCTTTCGCAGAGCTCTCCGTCAGCGGCAGTGGCACGTGGCCAAGATCACCGACTGTGAGTCCAGGAAGCGGGAACCGCGAGTGTGCGCCACACACGAAGCTCGCGCCGGGCGGCTCGGCGCTCGCAATCGCACAAGACACCGCCTCCAGGCGCGAGTCGTAGTCCTCATCTTCCTCATCTTCCTCATCTTCCTCGTCCTCCTCCTGGTCCTCCTCGTTGTCCTCCTCCTCCTCCACTTGCTCTTCCTCGTCATCTACTTCCTCGTCTTCTTCAACCTCTTCATCGTACTCGTCGTCGTCGTCGTGGTATCCCATTCTTGCGATTTCGTAATTGGCACTGCCACTCTTTTTGTGCGGGAAGAGCTCAATTCTGTCAAAAACGATCCCCCATCATATATTATAGACATTCGAGACACCTTCGTGCAACATTTGATGTTGCACTTTCCCAAGTTTGTCGATTAGTCGAGTACCGTGCGAACCCACCCACAAGCTGTGGGCCACAACCACGACTAACTACCTCCCAGAACGGATGCACCCTCGTGGATCTTCAACTAATCCTGGTTCATCAACGGACGTCAACCTCTATATATACGTTCCCCGTTTAATGGAAATGCGTGGGTTATCACTTTCTCGCACCTACATGCACAAGACCACTTCACCCCCATCATCCTGCGCCACGGCCATCACCACCGCGCGCCATCTCTTCTTCCTTGGCATTCCTCTTCTTCCACCGCCTTCTCCGTCTTCTCTACCTCTCCAGCATGTACGGCTACGGCGCCCCAGCGCCCATGGCCACGCAGGGCCGCGTGCCGCAGCGCACGGCCGCCATCGAGCTCTCCATCAGCGCCAAGAACCTCAAGGACCGCGACATCATCACCAAGTCCGACCCGTTCGCCATCGTTTACCTGCAGCAGGGCAACCAGTGGACCAAGCTGGGCGAGACCGAGGTCATCAAGGACAACCTGAACCCGCAGTGGGCCAAGCAGTTCATCATCGACTACTACTTTGAGCTCACGCAGCGGCTCAAGGTGGAAGTATGGGACCAGGACTCCAAGTCCAAGAGCCTCAACGCGCAGGACCTCGTGGGCGTGACCGAGTTCACGCTGGGCACGGTCATGGGTGCGCCAGGCCAGAGCGGCTCGTTCCTGCTCACGCGCGGCAAGCACGGCGGCTCGAAGCACCAGGGCTCGCTTCTGGTGAAGGCCGAAGAAGCCGCCAACACGGCCGACGTCGCGCGGCTTCGGTTCTCTGGCTCGGGATTGGCGAATATGGACGGCATGTTCAGCAAGAGCGACCCGTTCCTGGTGATCTCCCGTCAGCGCGACGACCAGACGTGGATTGTCGTGCACAAGACCGAAGTGATTGACAACAACCTGAACCCGAATTGGAAGCCGTTTGAGCTGCCAGTACAGAAGATCTGCAATGGCGACTACAAGCGCCCACTGCTCTTCCAGGTCATGGACGAAGACTCTGGCGGCCGCTCGGAGCTCATTGGCGAAGTGCGCGCGTCGCTGGACGAAGTGATTGCGAAGCGCGGCACGAACTTCGTGCTCCACAATGACAAGCTGCGTATCAAGAAGGGCAAGAAGTACACGAATGCCGGCCTGCTGATCGCCCACGAGACCACCGTCTACCGCCAGCACACCTTCGTCGACTACTGTACGTACCAACGCGTTTGCATGAGGAATTGGATGCAAAAACTCACTGCGCGGTTG
>JAADXN010000740.1:0-16549 GCA_023337875.1 Pythium apleroticum | reverse complement strand
TGGGTTGCCGCAGGCAACCGCCCAAGCGCAGCGCTTGCGCTGCAAGACACACAAATCCCCACAGACCGAGCACAGAGGAGCCCCTGGGACCCAGCATGCGCACACCAAAGCGCCCGCTCGCGGGCGCCCCCCGCCTAGTCTTCAAGATAAAGAGGCTGCGGTGTATTGGTCAATGACTTGTTATATCAGTACATTTCATGCAAGCACATGGAAATCTTAGAGTGAGTGTCGAAATGTCTACTTATATAGTTTAATTTCTACGTTCCGAGTGGGAATCCCACCACTTCCTTGCGCATGACCGCATATACCACGCGCGCATGGTATATCCACCATCGTCGCCTGATATATGCGGCGATTTGGCACCAGAAAGGCCGATTCCCCCTCAAAATCACGCGTGATTTCCCGCGAGTCAGTCACCTCTCTTCTCTTCTAGGCTGATGACAGTCGAAAAACCAGTCATCATGACTGGACGGTTGCTCCGATCACTCGATAGGATCGAGTTGCGTGTACTGTAGTCTCACTCCTGAATCCGCCGCCTTCGTCTCACATCGCCTCCGCCATGTTCACGCGCACTACTGTTCTCGCGGCTGTGGCTCTCGCCAGCGCCACTAGCGCGGCGGCCGAGCATGCTTGTACGCCCACGTACAACCACGCCGTCCTCATTGGCAACACGTTGGAAACCTTCGCGGCCAATCTCGACGATTGCAAAACCCTGTGTGCCGCGAGCGAAGACTGCGCTGGGTTCACGGTGTACGGTTCGGGCAGTAGCCAGGTCTGCATGCAGTTGTCCACGATCACCAGCGAGGTCTACAGTCTCACCGCCACTGCTGTGTCGGCGCGTTGCATGGACACGTCATCGATCCGCCTGCTGCTGCTTCCTCAGGAGAAGGCCGACTACCCGGGAATGGACATCGGCAACGCCTTTGCCGCCAACCCGACTGCCTGCAGCTACAAGTGCCAGGACACGGCTGGCTGTAATGCGTACTCGTGGAACAACTACAACGGCGGCACGTGCTGGATGAAGTCGGGCAAGCCGGACTCGGTGGTCGCCACGGACGGCTCCGTGGTCTCGGGTGAAGTGTACACGTGCCAGCGCCCGCAGTTCAGCGCGGATGCGACTGGCACCGACCTCTCGAACGTGCGTCGTGCCAAATACACCGACTGCTGCGGCGTCTGCCGTCGCACCCAGGGATGTGTGGGCTCGTCCTGGAACAACTACAACGGCGGCACGTGCTGGCTCAAGTCGTCGATCACGGGCTTCACTGCCAACTCCGGCGTGACTTCGTTTGTGCTGTAAGCGCCTGTCATCCACCGCAACGTGGAAGTTTTGCAGAGTCCAAAAACGACACAAAGGTCGGCATTTGGTTAAGAAACTCATACATTGATATTTGATGACGATGAAATGAGGTCTCATTGAACTACTCTTATAGAGTCCAAGAACCGGCCTACGTGTTCCCGAGGCCCTAGGTGCCCGAAGGCTTTGGCGTCGCATGAGATGTCGTGGATACATTGATATTTGGGGGGAAAAAATGGTTGTGACGCAGCCCTCACGCGTCCACGATCTGTCTTTACGACGATGACACCGGGTAGCAGCCCTCAGCAATGCTGTACTCGCACCCACGGGTGAACGAGCAGGTCCAGAAGCCGAGACCCGCGCACTTGTTCGGCTTGGCCATGGTCGGAGCTGGCGTCGGGGCCTTCGTGGTTGGCGTCGGGGCCTTGGTAGTTGGTGTCGGGGCCTTCGTGGTTGGGGCTGGTGTTGGAGCCTTCGTCGTTGGACCTGGAGTAGGAGCCGACGTTGGAGCAGCCGTTGGCGCCACAGTGCCGACGACCTTCTTGTACGCAGTGAAGGCGTTCACACGACCGTAACCGTACTGGTTGTTTGGGAACGAAGTGTCCTTGGTGTTACCGCACGTGTAACCCGTCGACTTGAGCGAAGAGGTATCCACAGTGCCAGTGAGGAGGGTCTTGATCTCGTCGTACTTGAGGCTGCTCTTGGCTGACAGAAGCAGCGCAACCACGCCGGAGACGTGAGGCGTCGCCATCGACGTGCCGGAGATCGAGTTGTACGCGCTGGCACCAGTGTTCCAGGCCGAGCGCACGTTGACGCCCGGAGCTGACACCTCAGGCTTCACGAGACCACCCACCGAAGGGCCCTTGGACGAGAAGCTTGCCAACGTATCAGTCGAGTCCGTCGCACCGACGGCAATGACGTTCGCGTCGTCACCAGGGGAGCTGGCGGTCGAGCAAGCTGGTCCTTCGTTGCCGTTTGCGAAGATGGGGATGATACCAGCCGCCTGCCAAGTCTGGATAGCAGCAGCGTAAAAGGTGTCGCCCTGCCCACCGCCCCACGAGTTGCTGACGAGACGAGGAGCCTTGGTGCAGTCCTTGTTCGCACCGGAAGCATCGGTCGGGCACGTCATGAACTGCGCACATGCGAGCAGATCCGACTCCGTGCAGCCATCGTTCGTGCAGCCACGGCACGAGATCCACGTGGCGCCTGGAGCCACACCGATGCCACCCGAGCCAGCGATGGTGCCCATCGTGTGGGTGCCGTGGCCGTTGTCATCGAACGGGGCCGCCTTCTTCGTGCCTGGGTCGTACCAGCCGTAGGTGCTGCGCCAGTTCGACTTGAGAGCCGTGTGCGTGTACAGCACACCCGTGTCAATGGCACCAACGACGACGCCCTGGCCATTGAAGCCAGCAGCCCACACCTGGTCGGCCTGGACCTTGGTCACACCGTACTCGTTCGCGAGTGGGCGGATGTTGGATGTGGTGTTGGCAGTCACCGTGAAGGCCGGCACAGGCAAGACCTGCTCTTCACGGATCTCCTTCACGGACGGCAGCGCCGCCAGCTTCTCCACAAGCCCGAACGTGGCACCCTTGAAGTGAACCTGGTTGGAGATCCAGAAGCTCTGCGCCTCGTTGAAGTCCGCTCCGGTCTCACCCATCGCTTCCTGGGCTACGAGCCCCATCAGCTCAATTTGCGAGTTCATCGCGTGCTTCTCGAGCTGGTTCACGAGTGACGTGATCTTCGCGCCGCGGGTCTCGTAGTCGGCCTCCTGGACGACGTTGAGCGCCTCCTGGATGCCGTCCTTCATCGTGACGATGAGGTTAACGGAGCCCTGGTGACGAAGAGCGCGGTGGACGCCTGGGTGGACGACTGGCGTGGCCGATGTGTGCGAAACAGCGACAGCAGCGGCGACTGTGAGAGCGAGGGAGAACTTGGTTAGCACCATGGTGGCTGCGGGGTCTTAGCGGTTGAGCAAATTGAAGACTGCGGATACTGGAGACCTTGGGCCCCAAGTTGGGGGGGAGCGAGAGGCTTTTATTATAATAGTTGAGAACCCGGCGGGCTCGATCGACAAGGTAGATGCACATCACGGTCTCTTGTCTTTCGTTGAGGTGGACGAGTCTTCTTGAACGCATGGCGTGCTGAAGCCAGAAGCTTTTGCACGCAAAGTGGGATCTTCACACTTTTCCCCGTGTTTTAGTTACTTTTATCTACGTATTTTATGTCAAAACTGATAGCAATAGAAGCGCCGACAAGAGCTTTTGCAACTTTATAATGCCATGCCCTGATCAATTGTTGTATAGACTTCAACTACAGTTGTCAGTGTTCCGGTGACCTGGCTGTGGTCATCGCATGGATCTTGAAAGATCGCCATCGTCGCGGCTATGCGTGGTGTAATGGATCCGCTCCGGTCAGGGGCAGGCAGATGGCTTGGTCTCTACTGTACTCGAGCCATTTCTGGTCGCGGCGAGAAGACGCAGTTGAGGTCCAGACAAGAGAGGTGGACGCTGAACGAGTCGTTCTCAGACGCACGAAACAGACGCTCGTGGGAGATCCAGCGTCCAAGCCAACGTGTTTTCCATCTCGCACTGGAAAGTTGCGGTGCGTTGACCTGAGCAATCAATGCCCTGAGCAAGAAGGCGACTCGCGATGCCGACTTCAAGTCCGTTCGGCCCCACGCCAAATGCAGAGGTGCAAGACAGTTGCTACTCAGCCGAACGACGGCTTACACAACTGCCTGTCAAGGTTGGCCTTGTCTTGGCAGTGGGCTCCTTCGCAGCAAACGAACACACCCAAGGTCGACTCACAAAGCATATAAGTGTGTTCAACTCGATTAACGCGTGTACTGTACTCGCCATCGTAGTGTACGGCGGTCTGAGGATCTACGGCAGTGGCACGGACTGCGCGTTCTTGAAGACGTTGATCGGATCGTAGATCTTCTTGATCTGCTTGAGGCGCTCAAAGTTCTCCTTGCCCCAGTACGATTCGCCGTAGTTGGCGCCGATCTCGAGGTCGCAGTAGTTCTGGTACGAGTGGCCGTTCATGTACGGCGCGATCGCATCGGCAAAGCCACGGATCCACTGGCGTCCGACCGAGTTCTCCGACTCCCCCTTCTGCGCGTTCACGTACAGCTGGACAGAGAACACGGCGTCGCGGCCAGCCCAGGGCGTGTACGAGACTGATCGTGAAGAGAACACACCGCCGAGCGCTTCAAACTGGATCCAGTTGTAGTCACGCGGCGCCTTGTTGAGCTGGTCAATGACGACGTTGATACCGGCATCGGAGAGCTTGACAGACGCGTACGCCGACTTGAGCTTGGCGTAGCCCTTGTCATTGCGACCCGGGTGGGTCACAGTGTTCAAGACACCCAGGTTCGAGCAGCTATCTCCCCACATGAACGCCTTCGTCTCGAGCGCGTTACACTTGTCCGTCCGCACTTCGTACTTGATGCCTCCGAACGAAAGCACGCCGGACTTCTCCAGCTGATCGCTGAGCTCCCAGAGCGGGCCGAGGAACTGGCCGCGGAACGTCGTGCCGTCTCGATCCACGTTGACCTGCGTGGTCATACGCATGTCGGCTGTCGGGAAGTAGTCCATCCAGGCACGCAGGAACTTGGCGGTGACGGTGTTGTCGTAGTAGATCGTGAACATGGTCGAGACGCCGATCTTGTGGGCCTTGATGCGGAACTCGGTCACGATGCCGAACGAGCCCGCGCCGCCGCCACGCAGCGCCCAGAAGAGATCCGAGTTCTGGGTCTCCGTGGCGTCAACGATCGTGCCATTCGACAGCACGATACGCAGCCCGACCACCATGTCGGCAGCCATACCGTAGAGTCGCGAGACCATGCCGTAGCCGCCGCCGGAGACGTGGCCGCCAATGCCCACGCCAGGGCACGTGCCGGCGTTGAAGTTGTAGCCTCCCTGTGCGAAGAGCGTCTTGTACACGTTGCCCAGACGCGCTCCACCCTGCACGCTGAAGATAGCCGTCTGTGACGCCGGGTCCTCCGAGAGTCGCGTGATCGCGTTCATGCTCGCGAGGTCGATCACCAGCGAGCCGTCCATCGAAGAGAGCACCTCGTACGAGTGGCCGCCGCCGCGAGGCACAGGGCTGAGACCATTGCGCACTGCGCAGTTGAGAGCGCTGACAACGTCGCTCTCTGTTTGCGCGAAGAACACGGCCGCTGGGTGGCGATCGATGCGCGAGTTGACGCCCGTCGCGAAGTCCACGTAGCCCGAGGACGTCGGCGTGAAGTAGATGTCCGTGGTGAGCGAGCGGTTCTGCGAGAGGCAGTTCTCGAACGGCGACAGCGACACGTCCTGCAGCGCACGCAGCCCGTGCTGCTTCTTGAACGCCAGGAACGACGGCGAGTTGGCGCCCGTCGCAAAGCCGCTGTCTGCCGTGGCAGTGGTGACGCTGGCCAGAGCGCCCAGCAGCGCAGCAGCGATCGCAGTCGCGGCCTTCATCGTGGATGCAGGAAGGCGTGAGACGGCGCCTTGGGGCAAAAGCCGAAATGGCCAGCGCAGAGCGCGTTACTCATGAGCCGGATGCAAGTGCAAGTTGGCTGGCGCATCGCATACAGTACTGTGCATTGTGGATACTGGGTGCCAGCAGCCTTTCCGTTGGTGGGTCACACACTCCCCAGTGTGTGGTTCGACATCAGGATGCATTGACGTTTGCTGGCTTTTCTCTGCTAGTCAATTATTCAAGTTGACTGACTACCACCTCTTCATATCGATATTCGTTTAAATTGGTTACATATTTTGCGTTGAATCCTGTGGTAATTGATATTTGGTGGAGTTGGTGTGTCGATCGGAGAGGTGTCCACGCTGTCAGTGCTGACTCGATTACGCCCTAATATAAAAATGTGGACCACAATGCGGCTCTAAATTAGGTCATGCCAGGGCTGAGCTGCTGGACACGTGCAGCAATCCACATCAAGCATCGACGACAATGGTGTGTTCGCGGCCACCGCGCTCACGCCTGTGACTGGCAGGCACTGCTTCCTGCCACGCATAGCACTCAACTCATTGCGCGCGTGCTCTTTGTGAGTGTAGGGTGCTTCCGACAAGCTCGTGGGCTCGGCGCTGCTGCTGATCAGCATCGTCGTCTACGTCTACTACACGGCCTGGGTCATTCTTACGGTGGGTTCTTGCAAATGACCGCTGGTGTGCGGTTCTATTCTCTAACGTCGCCTTACGCGTGGAACCCAACGCAGCCATTCATTGAGAAGGACCACCCAGTGCAGCGATTCTTCCTGCCATACCACTACGCCATTGCCATCCCAGCGGCTCTCATTGTGCTTCTCTTCACCGGTGCCGCTTCGTTTATCGGTCTTGTCATGATTCGATCCAAGAACAAGAAAAAGGCCGACTAGAAGTACGAGATCTAAATGCGCGTGAGTAGACGGTACCCGTAGTGTCTGCGAGATCATAATAAAACCGAGCGTGGGTCCGCAGCGGTCATCTGAAATCAAAAACATATTAGTCAATTCCGAGTCATCGCATGCCAGAGATAACACACGCAAACGAATCGATTCAAAGCCTGTTGCAATTTTCAACAGCATTGGATGTGGCGCCTTTCTCGCGATGTCGCCGCGTACTTCGCTTGGACTGAGCAGCTCATGATCGTTGCGTCGTTGTCGAGTGCGGTTGTCTGTGATGTGGTTGCTTGTGTCGCTGGCGGATCGTCTCGCGAATGGTGCTAGTCGCGCATGCCAAACTTTCTCTCCTTTGCTGCAACACAGAACTCCATCAGTTTCTCCCTCTCCGCCATTGTTCGAGCAATCGCTCTGTGAACCCACTTTTCCGGATGATCGCAGCAGCTTGTCCTCGAGGCCCTCCGCCGCCACCTTGACCGAGCGCAGGTATAGATCCTCTGTGTTTCTTCCACAACTTGACTCGCTTGAACATCGGCGCATGCTTTAACGTACATCCACAGACACTCCAGGTTAAGGGAAACCAATCCGTCACTCCAATCGCTTGCATCACACCACCATGATCCAGAAGAGCCACAACGCAAGAATGCATCGCCAGCTCCAGTTCATGGGGCACAATTCCATCAATCACGTAGAAAGGATATATATCGGGGAAGATGATGAACAGGATCTGGCTGCCGCGGAGGTAGATCTGCTCGACCTGCGTCGTCTTGCCGTTGATATCGGTGCGCACGGCGTCCTTCATGACGCAGTTCATGTTGTCCTCAGTCTCATCCAGGTACCCGCGGTACGTCTCACCCGTGCGCATCTCGATCGTCACGATCGTGCCTTCGCCATCGTGCAGCAGGATCGTCGGGATGCCCACGCCGCGCTTGCCCGTGACCGCCATTGCTGTCTGTCTGTTTGCTTGCTTGGCTTCCCAATGATCGAGCTCCACCCGATTAAATACGATATTTCTGTACTAAGTACGATATCACTTTGCTTGGAGACGAGTATCTCCCCGAAGGTACGAACTGATCACTTGTCAACACTGGTGATGCATGGCCTGTGGAGCAGTCAGCAGTGGATGCATGCAACACGACAAGAAGAAATTGCTGAGTGCACGAGAGGAATGCTCTTTCCGCTCTATTGTTACATGCTTCGTTGCACTAACTGACAAAGCCAAAGGGCGAGAGTAGCCACCCAAGCCACCGGCGAGAAGCAGTCGACACGAGCGAAGCAGGCGTGGTCGAAGATCTAACGGTACGACTTCTGGAAACGAGCGCGGGCGCTCTTACCACCGAACTTCTTCGCCTCACAACGACGTGGGTCGGCGACGAGGAGGGTACGGTCGTAGGCGAGGAGGATGTCCTTGATCTCCTTCTTCGAGGCCTCATCGACGTCTGTTAGAGGATACATAGCACCGTCAGCACTTAGACTATTGGATGACTTGTGAAAGAGGCGCGTTGAGACGTACACTTCTGGTAGTAGGCGACGAGCGACTTGGCAATCGCCTGACGGATCGCGTAGATCTGAGCGGTGTGACCACCACCACGAACACGGATGCGGATGTCAACCTGTAATCGCCGGGCAAACGCGGAGGAAGCAGCATATTCGTTAGGGTGAATCGGAGGGTGATTGCAAGCTCGTTGCGACAGCATGATATTCACACGACGGTGAATAGAGCATGCACACAGATGGGGGGTTGGTGCAGTTGCTTCACAATGCGTTTGGGTGTGGGGAGAGTGGGGTTTGTGATGATCCAACCCGTAGCAAACGCAAGCGGCGCGTCGACAGCATTCTCCACTCAGTACGAGTCTCAAACGCGCCAACGACACCACTGCGCTGCTGCTTCACGACGCTGCGTCAGGAGGGGGAGACTCGCGTCGGAAGCGGAGGGGGAAGTCGGACCACAATTCGTTGCGTCGGTGGATACCATGCTGTGCGCGGAGACTGAAGAAGAGGCAAGTTCATCGTACGTTGGCGAAACGCTGGGCGCCGAGGAGGAGCACAGGCTCGTAGGTCTTGACGCGGAGGATCTCCGGCTCGACGAGCTCGATCGGGGTGCCGTTGATCTTGATGAGACCGTTGCCGCGCTTGCAGTAAGCGACGGCGGTGGCGTTCTTCTTGCGGCCAAAGACCTGGACAGACTCGACTGGGCTAGCCATTGTTCCTTCGTGCGAAAATGAGCAATAGAACGCGGGTCGTGACTTTGGCTCGGAGATCTCCAACAACAGACAGCTCCTTCGACTGCCAACCAATCGCGCCAACACGTAATTTACGTGGGCTGTCTGAAATATTCGCATTTGTGACGGCCACCATTGCGTAGTTTACGAGTTCACTGGATCAAGTCTGGCAGGCATGAGGCGAATATTCCCGAAAGATAACGGTTGGTCTCTACCGCGGAAAGTGATGATCAGGTAGCGATCGACTTGGACGGGTTTTCCGTGAGCATTGGTTCTCGAAAGGCAACAAGGACGAGCACCAAGAGCTCATCGAAGCAGTCAAAGCAAGCGGCCTCTCCGACCAACTTCCCCGCACCTACACAGCCACCATGCGCCCGTTGACCGACGAAGAACTGAAGACGGTGTTCGAGAAGCTGAGCAAGTAGTACGTACCGCGGAACCGCGAATGGAAACGCCCAAGAATTGCCCGCTAACGACAAGTTGTTGTGTCCGTAGCATTGGCCGAAATGTGCAGCACTTGGTGACGCGTCCGGATGAGAAGTACTGCTTCCGTCTCCACGGCAACATCGTGTACTACTGCAGTGAGAAGCTCATGCGCCAGTCGACCAACGTCGGCTCGGACGAGCTCATCAGCCTCGGCACTGCCGTCGGCAAGCTCACGAAGACCAAGAAGTTCCACCTGCGCATCACATTCCTCGACTACCTGGCCCAGTACGCCAAGGTACGCTCCCCTCTCAACCACCGCCTCTGCTTGTATGACGTAGTTCGCTGATCGCGCGTCTCTTTCCTTCACAGTACAAGGTGTGGATCAAGCCGAACTCGGAGATGTCGTTCCTGTACGGCAACCACGTCGTCAAGTCGGGTCTCGGCCGTATCACCGAGGGCACGCCGCAGTACGCCGGCGTCGTCGTGTACAGCATGAACGATATCCCGCTTGGTTTCGGTATCGCCGCGCAGGCAACAGAGCTCTGCAAGGACCTGGACCCGACGGCCTACGTCGTGCTCCACCAAGCCGATATCGGCGAGTACCTCCGTGTGGAAGACGAGATGTTCTAAGCACAAACTTCCAGTTAACGCCCTACGATCACTCTCTCTCTCTCCAAACCAAACACGAAACGCCATCCAACAAGCGAAAGCCTTTCGATGCTTCGATGCGGTGCCAGTGTGTGCATGAATGAATTATAATAGACTTTTATGTGGCCAAAAACTCTATCGCGTGGTGTCCGTTGACAGCTTTCAGTAGCGGCAGCGATCAGTTCTCCAGTAGAAACGCCGTCAGCGAGCGGTGGAGCTGCTCGTACGACGCAAAGATGATCGCTCCCGTGGGAATCACCTTCAGAAGGTTGGGCGCGAGGCCCTTGAACAAGCCAGCGTAGCCTTCGTTCCTGTAAACGAGCACCACCACTTCGTTAGACGAGTCTCTAAAATGCCACCAAGCATCACTGAACACTTACCGAATGATCTTGGTGGTGCAATCCCACGTTCCTGTGTAGTGCGAGGCTGCGACGCCTCCCTGCTGCAGACGCGCCTTGATCACTTGGTACGGGTACGTGGCGGTCGAAGCAAACGCCTGGGCGACAGCACCCATCGCAAGCGTCGGGATGATGTCCATCTGCGGACCGAAATGGCGCTGGTACGTCGTCTTGATCGACTCATACGCCACAAACTATGCAAACGTCGCACATCAGCACGCTGAGAGAGTGCAAATGGTACAGCTGACCACGCATCCATCCATTACCTTGAAAGCGCCGTGTGTGGTGAGGAAGAACGCAGGCACCACGCCCTTGTACAACGCTGTCACTCCCTCTTCTGCCACGATGCGACGGAATGCATCTACACATCACCAACAACAGCAATAGCAGTGGTCAGAACTAGCCCAGAAGCACCAAGCAGCCATCACCGCTGTACGTACGAGAGACGCTTCGATACGGCAGGTTCTTGGCGGCCTTCGCCGCTGCATCTTTCGTTCCGGCGGTGCTTTCAAGACCGACGCGCGACTGGACTTGCATGCGGATCTTGATCAACCAGATCGGGTTCGTGATCGGCACGCAGATCATGCCGGCCTCCAGCCCTGAGAAGAAGTACTGCCACGAGCTCTGGATCAGGCCGTCGTCGGCCATGCGCGCGTACCGTTCCTTCGCGTTCTGGTAGAAGTACATGTACAAACCCCACGACAGCGCCGAGCCGTACAGCGCTGGGCTCATGCCTCGGAACAGCGACCGCACACCCTCTTCCGCGACGATCGTGCGGAACGCGTGGCCCAGCGACCGGTACGCACGCGCCGACTTCTCGTGGACTTGGTACCGCACCTTCACGAGGTCCAGCGGATACAGCAGCGCCGTGGAGATCGCGCCAGCGCCCAGACCGGACGCCGACTGGATCACGCTACGCCACTGGTCATCGGTGAGAAGGTCGCGCATTGTGGCTCGCTCGGAAGACCGCGAACTGTGCCGCGTAATCCGTCGAAGGCCGTGAGCGTCTTCGCCAATGCTGACCTTCCGAAGGTTTCTCCACGTGAGTCCATCATGACGTTGCGTTCTTGTACAGGGTGGTTTAACGACTCCATAGAAGAACACCTGCTTTAGATGATATATTCGACAGCAGAGGTTGTGGAAGTTGAAGCAAGCTAGGAAGGTGGCAGCATCAAGAGGAAACATGGAGATGAGGACGACGACGGCGGGCTTCATGGCGAAGAATACGAGACAGCGACGTGGTGACCGACGCGCCGACTTCATTAGCAGCAATCTAGAGCTGCTGGGCTTCGGGAATGCGCGCGACGCGCTCGTCCAGACGGTCAAAGAGCTCATGGAAAACGGCACGAGTGGAGTACAGGAGGCGGACTGATTACCACGATACACGATCTCACGGCGTTGTTACTGCAGCTCTGGATGCAATCCTGACGGCGCCATCCGCGGGAGAGGCTTCGCAGACCCCCTTCGATGATCCAGTGATGGAGATGCTTCGCGTGCGCGTGCTGCGGAACGCCGAGACGCAATTGATCGACGTCGTGTGTGCGGACACGGGCACGGGGATGCGTGCCCATGAGATTCGGCAGCTCTGCTGTGGCGCATTCGAGACAACAAAGGCGAAATCGAGAGCCAACCAACGCGCCGTGAGCTGCGGGAAGTACGGTACGTCATCTCTAGCTACAGTAGGGCTTGAAGGCGGCGGGTAATTGGATGTGAATGTGGACCAGGTCTGGGGTTGAAGGCGGCGACGCTGTACAGTCAGCAGCATAACCCGGCGGCCAGCTTGAAGATCGTAACGACGTCCGATTCCAGTGAGATTCTGTACATCGAGCTGCGTCTGGATCCGGAATCCGAAGAGCCGGCGGTCGTCCAGCACGTCGAAAGCTTCTCCGTGGACGAGGAGCACCGCCAGTTCTCAGGGACCGAGATGCGGATCTCCATTCCTGCGCCGCAAACGACAGAAGACGTGGAGTTCGCAGTGGATACGCTGGCTGTGTACGTGCAGAGCCTTCGATACACGCTGCCCGAGTTCGTCGGCGTCGACTTTAGCTTGGAGATCGGGGAGACCAGCATCGAGCTGTGTTGGAACCCGGGGGAAGAACCGGTCGACCGTTTCTCCTGCGATTTCCAGACGATAACCGACGATTTAGTCTACGCGACGCATGAGAGCAAGGGGTTCAACACCAACTGCATGGCCCTCTTCCACAGCGAGGGCCCAGGAGATGGTGCGTCGACACCTCACGACCGAATGAGGACCCCTCGCGACATTGAGATCACGGTGCTTCGCTACGCGAACCACGTGCCGCTCGTGAACGCAGACGACTTCTTCTTGTGCTCGCTGGCCAAGGGCGTTCTCTCCAATCGCATCTGGAAGAAGCTCGGATACCATTGTCGTCGCTCGGCTTCGCATCTCGTCAGTCAGTTCGTGGCTTCTCCCGTTCAGACCCGACGCACCCCAGCCACGGAGCCCGTCCCATCATCCCGCCTCATCATTGCTGTTGATGTGAGCTGCGACATCGACGGCAGCACCGCAGGCATCAAGTATGCGAACCTCAAGAAGACCTCGCTGGACAAAAGCTACCTGGGGGACGCCCAAGTCGTGTGCCGCAGCATCCTCGACCAACTCCACAAGAGCGGTCGCATCGTCACGCCCACACAAAGCCGAGACGAAGAAGTCCTACTAGACTACGCGCCCCTCGTCGCCAACGCCGCTCTCAGCATCCTCCAGCGATCGCGAGCCATCCCAGGCTGCCAGGACGGCCACCTCGCTGGCATCACCGCGTCCCTTCAAGATCTGCTGACCCAATCCTGGAACGAAAGAGACGTATGAACCGTGGTACTTCCACTAAGTACGAGTGTTTGATCAATTATCACACAAGGCAGGAAGTATCGCTTACCGCAGGTCTTGCGCATCGTTGGTGCTCCATCACACAAACTCACGCGGAAGCAAGAAGCACCCGGAAGAGCAAACGCACCCCACGCACACGCAAAGACATGTCGGCTATTGGAGCGCTGCGTCAGCTGGAGAAGGAGAAGGCCAAGGGCGGCGCCGACAACGGCGGCCTCAAGGTGCGTACTTTCTCACATGCGCTTGTATCCGCCTTTCTAAGGGATCACTCCGATTGATGAAGAGCTCACTGTGTGATTGATGGACGGATCGGACCTCTAGGCGCTGTTCACGAACCTGCCTTCGCGCATCATCGAGTCGCAGCCTGTGAAGTCGACGGTCGCGTTCGCCAAGGGCTCGTGGGTCACGTCGTCGCGATGGATCTGGATCTTCTCGACCACGATGCTGATCACGCTCGTGCCGCTGAGCATTGAGCTGCTGCGCGAGGAACAGACGAACGAGGTCGTGAAGGAGCTGCTGGGCAAGGGCTTCTCGTACAACCAGATCCAGGGCATGGGCTACTCCATCGCGCCGCCGCAGAGCACGCTCTCGGGCGAAGCGCAGCAGTAACCTTGCCAGCGAAAAAGCGAATGAATCGAAGGCAGTAAGTAGTCAGTCCCTCGCACATCGACTCGTCGTCCGCCGCGCGTGCGTGGGCGGTTGGCTGGTGTGAGGGTGCGGAATAGAAGGTATTTGTATTTTGGCTTGGCTTGTTCTCGAGTGGTCACTTCTCGACGACGTAGATCGGTCGCCTGAAGCCCTTGGACGACGTCTGGCACACTTGCAGGAACGTACACGACTTGAACCCGACGCTGTCGGTGAGAAACGCAGGAAAGTCCTTGGGACGCAGCTGGATCGCGGCGTAGTGGGCGATCGTCACGTCCGACGTGAACTTGCGTTTGTGGTACGACTTCCACGGCTGCGGCTCCAGGATCAAGCGGCCGCCCGGCGCCAGCAGCTCGTAGAACTTGCGGAAGACTTGCTTCAAGCCGTCGTCGCCGTGGAACAAATGGATCCACTTTGTCACACTGAAGCTGCCATCATCCACGAGCAACGCGGCCGTTAGTTAATTATACTTCAAAGCCAGCAGGATGCGGGGGGACTGGACGTACCACGTGATGAAGTCGTAGTCCTTGCTGGCGTGGGAATCCGTCGCGACGTCCTCACGCTTGAACACGACGTTGTACGGGAACGACGTCCTAATGAACACACAGAACGTTGACAGTCAGAAGCCCAATCCCCACCAGAAACGATCAGGAGACTGCGACGTACGACAACGCGGCCTTGCCCAGTGCCTTGGGGATCTTGTCCTTTGCCGGCTGCGGTGGCTTCCACAGTCGAAACGACAATGGCATCTCGTCGCCAAAGCCTTTTGCTGCCACGTGTGAGTCCGTTGTTTGATCTGCTGCGTTGAGTGCCTCACGACCTTCCGCCACTGTGGCGTCCTGTGGTGACGCTGTGGACTCCTCGTTCTCTTCGACGGCTTTCACTGGCGCCGACGCGTCTCCATTCGTCGACTCGGTCGTAATCGCATGGAACGCGTCTTCAACTTGCTGCTTTTGCATAATCTCCTTCAGATTCCCACGAGCCTGCGCGACCAACTGCGGATCCACGTCCACGCCCATGAGATACGACGGCGTGAACGTCTTCGCTGTGGATGCCACCAACAAACACACAGCGAGCGTGTCACCATCAGCTCCACGACGCATCCACAGCCACCTCTATAAGAACTTCTGTCTCCACGTACCAATCGCAATCGTCAGGTTACCGGCGTTGCAGCCCACGTCGAGGCCGCGCTTGCCGTCGAACCACTCGCGCTCCAGCACCGACAGCCGCGGATCCGACTCGGCCGCGACTGCCTCATGGTGCTGTCCGAGACGGTAGTTATAGTAGCTGATCCAATAAATAATCACCAACAGAAGCACAGTGAAGAGCTTCACAATGCAGTGTACTCGTAACGCTGCACCAGCCACCCAACGCACCTGCGGAAGTTGCCGACGCGATGCTGCTTGGGCACTTTCTTGTGACCGCGGCGTTTCTTCGCGCCATCCGCTGCTACTGCGGCCGTGTGCAGGTCGGACACGGTGCTCTCCGTGGCCAGCGCACTCGCTGACCGCTTGGAGCGCGTAGGCGGCGACGCTGACGGCGCGGCAGACGCACTCATCTTGATCTGTCGGCTCGATTTTTGGTGTGGCCAATTGTGCAGAATTCGATTGGCCAAAACACTAACGTCAAAAATTAGGGGAATATGCGTGCACGCCCCACTCTAGATGGCTGTAGCAGACGGCCACGGCGTTCGCCGCCCATGACATTAGAAACCAAGACAGCAGCATGAATGTCCGGGCGAACACTAGATCACTTGACTTCGCGCGCAACATGTCGAACAGCAATCAACCATACAAGCTCATTCGCAGTGGATCCTTGCCCTCCTTGATTTATCCAACCCCACCACTTATCTGCTGTTCAGTGCGATTTTGATTTTAGCGAAACGCGACGCGAGGCTGGCCTTGGGATCCGTCGACATAGCAGCGTTGAAGTCGTGAGAAGTGATACGAATGCGGAGCGGTGACTACTGTTCGGAGACTTCTTGCAGTACTTGCCATCGGCGTTTTCATGGACTCCACCCAAGTCATGAAGTCTTGAGCATGATCTGATCCAAGTGGAGAGTTGGAAGCGGTGGCTGTGCGGCAAGAGCGAGTTGAATCGAATAAGATGTGGGAATGCCGCTCTGGTTGAAGACGAGTGGTGGTGCAAGTGGCGCCTGGAGCAAGTGTGGCTTCACCTCGTACAGCCACGTCAGAAAACGGGCTATAGAGCTGCGGTAGGGATCACGAGAGCATTGCGAAAGGCGGGCAGCTCCAACTGCATCAGCCTCAGCTGCCAGCTCACTCAGCGTGCTCGAACGTTGTGGTGTGGACACGAATCCAGCAATTGCGCGGCCGTTCGTGAACAGTCGCGACTTAATCTTGATGATTGCATGCAAACCATTCATGGATATTCGCCGATCGAAAACCAGTCGAAAATCGCGTGTATTATGCACGCATGAAGAACGATCAAGCGAGCGCACGACCAAGAGACCGACGGTATGTGTGTGTCAATCCGACTACACCCTCGGTAAGAGCTACAGTGCCATATAACGCTCTACTTTCGGCAATCAACTACCGCAAAAGTCGGATAGATCGGACACCCCTCCCTGTTGCGGATTTGCAAGGTGTCAGACCTTTCCGACTTTCATGGTGATCGTCGATTGGCCAATCAGATTTAGGATGAGATGCCGAGTTGGGGTGGTTGGTCAGTGTT
>JAADXN010000739.1:0-16590 GCA_023337875.1 Pythium apleroticum | reverse complement strand
GTGTGGTCCCTCCAACGACCGGACTCCCTCAGTGAAGTGAGTCTCACTGGTCCAGACTCATGTAGACTGCGTTGCGAGCCCCGTGTTTGGTCTGTGGAGCATCGATGATCATGTGAAGTTCACTGAGTGATTGATGCACAAACGGCTTCGTTCCTGCATCAATCGCTCTGTGCTCGCCGAGAACGCATTGTCGATCGTCAGCAGCTCCAATCATGGCGAACGCCGTCTTCGGATGGACTATTAGTCGATCGGCGTGAGGGAAAGGCCCCCTTGGCCGCCAAATTGGCGAGCAAGCCGCAGGAACGGCGGAGGCTGTGCCTTGTGCCACGATGACCTCCTCATCTGCTTCATGATGAACAAAATCTGATGCAAATCAGACATTATCCACAATACAACACACCATTGGCCAACTTGAAGATCTGGATCTGATACTCACGTCGTGATGGCATGGGTCATGGAAATCGGAGGTGAGTCGCTCCATCTCCCCCTCGATTCTTCGTGAAGGAAGAAGTTGAGGGAATAGAATGGCGACTCCTGTGGAAGCCCCTACCGGAAAGCAGCGCGTGTGGCCGCTCTGTGTGGCTGCGGGCGTCGCGGTTATTGCAGTAGGCATCTCGCTCGGATGGACCGTCGGCTCGACGCTCGGCTGGGCGCTGCTGGCGTCCTACCTGCCGTCGTATCTTGATGGATCCGAGTACACGGGCGAGCGCTACTGGCCGTGGTATGTGGCGCGCAGCGCCCGCACGCTGTCGGCGATTCCGACGACGCTCGTGTGCGAAGAGTCCATCGACCCGGCGAAGCAATACATCTTCTGTTCACACCCGCACGGCGTTTATTCGCTCCACCACGCCGCGTTTGCGAGCGGCTCATCCAAGCCATGTACGTGTCGTTTGATTGATTGTCGTTCCTAGCCTTGAGTATTGACTCTTTCTTTGATGCTGATGTTAGCGTTCCATGAGATCTCGCCGATGCACACGCGTAATGATCTGGCTGCGTCCGTCGTGTTCCGTGTGCCGCTGTACCGTGAGTGGTTGGTCTGGCACGGCTGCGTCGACGCCGGCCGCGCGACGGCCGAGAAGGTGCGTTCGAGTTGCATGGCGTTTGTGCATCAATCAGTGATTGATTCTATCTTCTTCATGATGGGAAATCAGATGCTCAAGAAGGGAAAGAGCTTGGTGATCATTATCGGTGGCATCGCCGAGCAAATGCTGTCGCAGCGTGGCGAGCAGACGATCTACGCGAAGAACCGCAAGGGTCACGTGCGCTTGGCGCTCAAGTACGGCGTCCCAATCGTGCCTGCGTACACCTTTGGCGAGACGGATCTGTACACGCACTCCAAGTGCGTTATCATCTCGACTGATTGATGTTTCGGTCTAGCTCATCTCTAACATCATTGATTGATTGTAGGATCCTGCTCGGATTCCGCCAGTGGGTCGCCAAGAAGTTCTCCGTGGCGCTGCTGATCGCGTATGGCTCCAACAAGCTGCTGCCGTACAAGCCACACGAGGGCGTGGTCATGAACCAAGTGCTCGGCAAGCCCATCGTCGTGGAAAAGAACGAGAACCCGACCCACGAGGACATCGACAAGGTCCACAAGCTGTACATTGATGAACTTGTGCGCATTTACAACAAGTACAAGAATCAGTACGGATGCGGCGACCAGGAGCTCAAGGTGTTGTAGATACAGTACTGATACTCAACCCGTTGCGAAGACGTGGGTCTGATAGAAATACGTGGTTGATATAAAATGGAGAAATGCAGAGAATACTGAGGGTCGGTTCCTGACTGGGCTGGCTAGAGAGAGTCAAAGACTGAAGATCATCATGCCACGTAGAGTAGCCGCGACTCGTTCTGCTCGTCACGACGCACGTATTCCTTCTGGATGAGGATATCGATGTTCTGCTTGAGAGCTGTCGCCGTCGGAACGAACTGGCTGCGCAGCATCTCCGCGACTTCGATCTGGAGCTGCGGCTGCAGGATGTCCCGACGCGTCTTGAGTACGCGAACGATCGCCGCTTGCAGTGCCATCTTGCGGTCTTCTTCGACTTCGCGGGTCGCAGCCTTGACGACCTTGGGCGACTCGGCTGGGCTGCTCGGAACTGCGGACACGCGTGTTTTCTTGCTTGTGAATGACATGTTCAGCGTGTACACTGAGCTGTCTTCGGACCCAACAGAGCTGAGTATTTGGGCCTGTAATAGCAAACTATCGTATCAGCAATGTGGTCAATGGGAGTGGGAAAATAGAAGTGAGATCTCACCTTGACGAGGCTCATCACGTGATGCCGGAGATCTTTCTGCGGGACGTTTGTCCGCTGCGCGATGGTGGCCTCTGCGATCTCGTCCTGGTCGTTGAACTGTCGAGTGACCAAAAGTGTTAGCAACATGGGTTTCGGTGCGGTGCAGCCAGACATGAGTACTTGCCAGCATCAAGATGATCATCTGGTAGAAACTGAGCGCGAACTCGTAGCGCTTATCGAAGCAGTTGGCTTGCAGCATGCCGAACGACAAGTGGTGCACCCACAACAACTTCCTTCCAGTGCTTCGACCGGTGTAGAACTTCGAGAACAACTGCACATGCGACTCGACTTCGTGCGGAAGAAGCAACTGGACGTCTGTGAGAGCGCTGGAAATTGGCCACGCGCCTGCTGTGAGCACGTCGCAGTGATACGAGATCGATCGATGGAATGCGATAGCAGTTCGGTTGTGTACGTTTGCCTCGACAAGCTGCGTTTCGTTGTCGTTGATCCATCCGCCAAATGTCTCCATCAGCTCCTAAATCAATCAATGCGCACTGTCATCCTCCACTCATCAGCGACCCGCTCCCATTGATGAGGCCATACCTTGCTCAGCAACTTGTCCTTTAACATCTTCTGCAGCTTTGACACAAAGTCACCTCCGCAAATGTCGCGCAGCTTCTGAATGAGCAGGACTTCAAGGTCGTTCGCGATGGAGGTTCCTGAGTCATCACATTTCGTTCAGAAACAAAATCACAGGTGACTGGGACCACAGCTTCGTTCTTCGCACCTTTGATCAGTCGCTTCGCGAGAAACTTGGCGTAGTACTTCTTGAAGACGTCCTTGTCGTCGATCAAGCAGAACACAACTCCGATGTTGTCGATCTTCTTCTCGAGACTTTCTTCCATGATGAGTGGGGTCATCGATCCAGTCGTACCCGCGTCCGAAGGTCGACGTGGAGGTTTCGCGGGGCTCTTGGCCGCCGATCCTCTCTTTCTGTCGGGGGTCATCAAGTAGTGTGTGTACTTGGCCAGTAACTCAGGAAGTCGTGGGTGTGAGTTGGCGAACGCACGGCATGCCTACAGCAAGACGTGGTGTCAGGCATAGTAAACGGTAGATACGATGGAGTTATCTGCTCGTACCTGATCAAGTGCTGTCCGCATCAGCGCATGGAATCCGAACGCCTCCTTGATGAGATCAAAATATTTGTTGCGGACTTGCACCAACGCGTCGATGTACCCTTCCGGGTTCTTTGCCGCGTCCTCATGCTCGAACTTGCGCACGACATCCAGACCACTTCGCTCGATGTACTTCTTCAAGATGTTCTGTGGTGGCACAACAGATTAGCGCTGACGAACACCAGTCGACCACAATGGGAGCCTTCGTACCTTGAATGAGATGAGAGCCTGGTCCTTCGGCAGCTCGGAGAAGAGGGAAAACAGTCGGTGTAGGTCTTCCGTTTGGCTATTGATGAGGAAAGCCTCAGCGGCTTCACAGATCCGCTCTGCGTGCTCATCAACGAGCACACGGCAGCAAGTCTGGCGGGCCTGGACGACAGTCCTACAGTAGTAATCAGTGATCTTAGCATTCATCCATCAAAAGTGCGTCCTTCGACATCACTCACGTTCGATGCAACGCTCCTTCGCAGCGCCGCTGCTCTTGCTTGCACAGCGTCTCCACCTCTTTGAGGTACTCTGCGATCGTGACCTTCGACAGCAGATCTTTCGCCAGCGTCGAATAGTACGCCGCTGTGTCGTCGAGGAAGTGCGACTCGAGGTGCTCTCGATACAGCACCATCGAGTCTTTCTTCACGATCGCGAGTGAGAAGTACGTCTGCCATTACGCGAGTGTGAGATGCTGCGAAACATTCCACACTGTCGACGAACGCCACGCACCTCGACCAAGTCGGCAATGCACTCGCCTTCGTAGAAGCACTCACTGCGAGAGTCTCGCGCCGTGCGGAAGATCTTCATGGCGTAGATCGCCAGTTTGTTCTTGAGCCGCGTGAACGCAATGTCGTGCCAGATGTGAAGCGCCAACTATGTAGCCATAATGAAGAGTTCGTCAGGCTACAAGCCAGTCTCAAGAGTAGACAGGGAAGCAACGTGTACCTCGTTGACCGGGTAGACTCCGGGCACAGGCGCTTGTCCAGTCTCGCAGTGCGAGTACGTGACCCAGTAGCGGTTCAGGTACCGGAAGAGCTCAGAGCTGTAGCCGGCACCCGTCGTGAAGTCGCGGAAACTCGTGCAGTAGCTCTTGAGAAACTCGACTTCGCCTTCCACTTGGCGCAGCTCCTACAGCATCCCTCAAAGTCAATCCTACGCCTCCGGTCAGCTCGCTAATCACATAAACTCACAGTCAAGACGCGCTCCACGTGGGCTACGAGCAGCCCTCGCAGTCGGAAGTACAGCATCTCGGCCTGGGGGGCACCTGGGTTCGTGCAGATCTTGTAGATGCCACTAAGACAGTAGTAAGAACCCACCCAAGCCAGCCAGCCAACGGCACGCAGTAACTAGGTCACGTACGTGTACATCTGCAGCCATTTCTCATTCGTGAGCGTCTGCCGCACGCCCGAGACGAGCGACACGAGCGACGGCTGGATGTCTTCCCACAACATCTCGAAGTTGACCTGCAGAGATCCGTCAGGCGCCGGACTTTCCCACAGAGGCAGATACAGCGCATCGTACGCACCGTGGAGGTCTTCAGCAGCGACATCCTCGTCGTCCACGCAGAGAAAGAGAGAGAAAGAGATAGGTGACGGCGTAGCTCTTGGTGATGGGGGGAAGCCAGGAGCTTCAAGGTGTCGTTTCCTGCGGGTGGAGTCGTTCTCCTAAAACCGTTTTCGAAAAGCTGTTTTGGTGTGTACTGTATGCGCTAAAACAGTAGCCCCTAGATTGTTCCTTAGGTTCGCATATCGTGTAATAGAGGATAACCTGTGTTGTGGGATACACGTTGCACTTGGCTGCGATTGACGTGTTGACGGAGCTGTGATCGACCGAATCGCATTGATTGATCGTCCGTCCGAGGAATATGTTGCGGTCGATTGGCGGTCGGCGCCCAGTGATGCAGCAGCGTCTTCCGCGGAGCATCAGTCGGCGATCGCTCAGCTCCTCTACGACTGCTGATGGCGAGGTAGGAGCATCAGTCAGTCGTGCAAGATGCGAAAAGATACTAAACGTGTGGCTGCTGATGTATCAAACAGCGGACGGTAGAGATCGGTGGCGTCGTTGCCAAGATCAAACCATCGAAGGTGAGCTGCAATCGATGTCTCATTGATCATATCGAGTGCGGACGGCTGATTGATGGTAAATCGTTTGATGCAAAGAACCCTGCACTCGTTCCGCGTGGATATCTGCCGAAGAACCGCGAGTATCCTCAGGTAAATCACGACATCTTGGCCGATCGCAACGCAAACTATCAATACTGACTGCTTCTCGCACTGTGTAGGAGCTCCTGAGCCACCTGCGATGGATGATTCAGAAGGACCTGCTCAAGCAGGACATGTTCCTCATCGGGTACGGCATCATTTCTTGACGTACTCCGGAAATGTCGGCGTGACTAACCTCCTCTATGCCACCACAGTCCGCCTGGGGCCTCCCGTCGCCTCTTGAGCATGCGGTTCTGTGAGCTGCTGGAGCGCGAGGTCGAGTACATCGCTGTGTCGCAAGACACGACCGAGTCGGATCTCAAGCAGCGTCGCGAGATCGTGGACGGTGCAGTGATCTTCACGGACCAAGCGCCTGTGCGTGCTGCCATCGATGGCCGCGTGCTTGTGATTGATGGTGTGTATCTACTTTCAGTTGACAACCGCAGGAAGCTAGGGGCGTCTAATGTTGGATGATTGATTGATTCTGTTAGGTTTGGAAAAAGCCGAGCGCAATGTGCTGCCGACGCTAAACAACTTACTCGAGAACCGAGAGATGACGCTGGACGACGGCCGCTTCCTAATGAAAGCAGAGAGCTACGATGCCCTGCTCGCTGCTGGCTACTCGAAGAGCGCGCTGCGGGAGCAGAACCTCGTGCGTGTGCACCCCGACTTTCGTGTGATCGCCCTGGGTGTGCCAGTGCCTCCGTACCCGGGACGTACGCTGGATCCTCCTCTCCGCTCGCGATTCCAAGCTCGCAACGTCCAGCCGTCATCGCCTGGTACGCAGCTCGAAGCTCTCGTGGCAGCGGCTCCTAACGTGCCTCTTCCGACGCTGGAGAAGCTCGTCGGCATCCGCGAGGCTGTGAACACGATCGAGAGCATGCACGACGGCTTATCGGGCAGCCAGCGCATGCATCACTTCGACTTCCTGTCGCTGTCGCACTGTGCTCGCGTGCTGGAGCAGTTCCCCAACGCCAGTCTGTCGAGCACCGTCCGCCGCGTGTTCCCCGTGACGAAGGAGGTCCTTGGACCGAAGGCTGCGTCGAATGCTGAGACGCTGGACCGAATCCTCAAGAAGTACTCCTCGGGCCAGACGCCATCCAATTACTCGATCGAGTCGATCGTGAAAGCGGGAGACGGACAAACAGCGGCGCTCGCGGAAGTCAAGTTCCGAAACTCACTGGATGAAGCGACTTCCCACGCGATTGCAGTTCCTTCGGGCTCAGCAAAGGCCCACACGGACGCGCTGAAGGGCTTCGTGGAGACTGAGATGCATTCGCAAGTGCTCATGAACATGATCCAGGACCACGCAGTGGGCTCCGACATGTGCATCATGGGCCCGAAAGGCAGCGGCAAGTCGGACGTTGCTCGTCTGTTCGCGCATCGCTTGGGATACGCGACGGAGTTGTTTAGCTTGTTCAAAGACATGACTGCGCGCGATCTGTTGCAGCGTCGATCGAACGACCACAACGGGAACACGCGATGGGAAGACAGCCCGCTCGTGCACGCAGCTCGCCGTGGCCACTTGGCGATTCTCGATGGTGTTCACCGCCTTGGAAGCGACAGTCTCGGCGTGCTGCAGCGACTGGTTCAAGACCGGGAGATCGATCTGTCGGACGGAACGAAACTTCTCGCTCAGCACAAGTACGACGAGATCCTTCGCGAGGAGCAGGCGAGAGATCCGTCGGTGGTCGACTTGCCGAATGTGTTCCCGATCCATCCATCGTTCCGTATCATTGCGATTGCTGAGTCTGAGCCACCGACTTCGTCCAAAAATGCAGCCGCTATGGCCGCGTCGGGTCGGGAAACCACGTCCGCGTGGCTCAATTCGGACAGCATTGCCATGTTCACCTTCCACGCGCTGCCGACGCTGAGCAAGGCCCACCAAGAACATATCGTGCGGACGTTGTACCCCAAGCTTCCGGAAGAAACGACCCAGTACGTCTCCATTCCTGCTGATATTTGTCGTGCGCCAGGTCTTCCTGACGTTTTAACTCTTGTACTTGTAGGATGGTCTTGTCATTTGCCGAGCGACTGACAAAGGCGAAGCTAGACAGCACGGATACGGAGTACCAGTCTCTGAACCTGTCCCTGCGCCAGCTTCTCCGAGCTTGTCGTCGACTGAATGCCTTCCCTCAGCAGTCGCTTCAAGATCTTCGCCCGCTCATGCACGACACGCTGCTCACGCAGTTCCTTCCAGCATCTTGTACGCGACTTGTCGATAAACTGCTGACCGAGTGCGGAGCTCCGCCAAAGAAGATCGAAGCATCGGACGCCTACGCCGCTGACACCATTCGCCAAGAAGACGGCCGTCTTCACATCGGAGACGTGTCCCACCCGATGCAGACCCCGCAGAATCCCGAGTTGGTGCCGCAGCCGCACTACTTCGACATCCCGAAGCACACGAAAACCATGAAGGATATGCTCCAAGACGTTGTCGCTGGCCAGAAGCACATGCTTCTCATTGGCAACCAAGGCGTTGGCAAGAACAAGCTGGCCGACCGCCTGCTTCAGCTCCTGCAGCAAGAACGCGAGTATATTCAGCTTCACCGCGATGTAAGTTCCCGACACGTCGCTCTCTAGCTCACTGAAGCGTCTGATCGAGCTCGTGCGTGTATGTGATTCTACAGACCACTGTCCAGACGCTGACTCTCGTGCCTACTCTCACCAGCGGCCGCATCGTCTGGGAAGATTCTCCTCTCGTGCGCGCTGCCAAGACCGGCCGTACCCTCGTTGTCGACGAAGCCGACAAGGCTCCGCTGGAAGTCGTGTGCGTGCTCAAGGGGCTCATTGAAGACGGAGAGATGCTGCTGGTACGCCCACTTCGTTGATTGCTTGGCTCGCGGGTAACTACGCACAACCTCACATTTGTGTTTGACATTTCACAGGGCAACGGTGTGCGACTGATTGATCCGAACAAGGTCGCGATTGAGGAGTGGCACGACCGTGAGAACATCATCGAGCTGCACCCAGACTTCCGCATGCTCGTGCTAGCCAACCGCCCAGGCTTCCCCTTCTTGGGAAACAACTTCTTCCGTGAAATCGGCGACGTGTTTGCCAGCCAGTGCGTGGATTTCTGCCTTTGTTCACGACTCATCGTGTCTTGTGATGCTCATACGCTGATGTTGTAGCGCCATCGATAATCCCGATGAAGTGTCTGAGCTCGCACTGCTCCAAGCCTACGCGCCGAATGTTCCGGTGGATATTCTTCAGCGGATCTGCCGGGCTTTTGCGGAGCTCCGAGAGCTTGTCGACAACGGCACGATCACGTACCCGTACTCGACGCGAGAGGCCGTTGCAGTCGCGAAGCACCTGGAATTGTTCCCTGGTGACGGCGTGACGTCAGTGCTGGTACGTCTTCGAAATTGGCTGATTCATGCTGATTGCTAAGACGCCATTAACATGGATTGTGGTGGCTTCTTGTAGGAAAACGTGCTCGCGTTCGACGCCTACGACAAGAACCTTCGCAAGCAGCTGTCCGATGTCTTCTTGCGGTACGTAGACTGATTGCATGCATCATTTTCATGTGCTGGCTTGGCATCTCATGCCATGTCTTGCTTACATCTTGAGTGCAGCCATGGCCTGGCGTAGCCGTAGGCGACCACATCTCCAGCGACTAATAGAGCTCTTTGTTCTTCCTGCGCGTGTCGTGCTGCTTTATGTTTTGTGTAGCCATGGGATTCCGCTTTCGGCTGTATCGGGGGAGCGACTTCAAATGGAGGTTCGACTGGCTGAGTCCAAGCCCCTGCCAGAGTTCCAACCGACGGAGTCGTGGACGTGGAAGCCGATGAGTGAAGCTGTCGTCGTCGATCTGGCTCTCAAGAGCAAGCTGCCCGCGTTCGCGTACGCCAGTGCGCTTCCAAGACGCAAAATCTTCCTCGATCCGGCCACGACGCGGTCGTTTCCTGTGCAGCAGCACCGCATGCAGCACTTCACGGAAGAAGTCGCATCGTTCCGCGTCCCACTCAAGGCGAACCGAAAGCAAAAGGCCCATGCGATGGCAGTCTTCCCGGATAACTCCGTCCACGGTACGCTCAACAACTGTGATGACTGTGCATGCGATGCATCAGTCACTGACTGATGGTGTGGTGATGATGGCAGTGTTGACAAAGAGCCCCATGATGCTGCATTCCTTTTCGAGCTTTGAGTCGACTGAGCGGTAAGTCATGTCTACTGACTTGAGGGTCTAGGACCTGCTTCTGACTGCCATCCTTTTCGTATGAGCAGCTCGCACAGGCTGCTGGAGATCGAAGGAGACTACATGCAGTGGGAGGCCAACCCAGTGTTCCTCAGCATGCCCGAGAAGCAGGAGGTCGGCGTGTTCATCCCATCGACGGGACTCAGCCTCATCATCAACCCGTCGAACAGCTCGGATGGACGAGCCGAGTGCTTCACGCTTCCTGATGGTGCTCTCGATGGACGCGTTCACAATGCTGATGCGAGTGGTGGGGGCAAGCGACGCAAGCAGAATCCTTTCACCCAGTGGCTGAGTGGTGCTGGAGGATCCGGCACGAGCTGGAAGATAGCTCCAACCGACGATACGGCAAACCCAGGCGTGGTTGTCCGCTACCAACATGGCGGCTCGATGGTCCAGTTCATCGATTTCGGCGCCAACACGTTCGTTTCCATGGAACTGGCGAGCGCGCTTCCTGACGGCGTTGAAAGCATTGCGAGCATCGAGGCGATCGACGCGAACAAGTGGCTCGTTCGCACGGCAGACAACACCAAGCTCATCGCCATCACGCGTCAAGTCCACGAATCTCGATTTGTGATCCGAGAAGCGGCCATTTCGAAAAGCCGCGACGATGCTCCTGACTCCAGCTTCTCCATTTTTCCCGTCGGATCCTCAGCGATTGGCTCGCCTGCCGCGTACTCGGCAGTCCACCCAGAGGCTTACGTTCAGCTCATTGACGACGGCCAGCACAGTGGAGCTGTTCGTAGTTCCATTCGTCCTACAGACGAAGCTCGATGGGGAATCAACGGAGCGTGGAGTGTGAACGGTGGCGAGGCGATTGTCAACACCAAGTCGGATGAGAATGCGGTGGATATGGAGATCACCTACCCGACGAGCATGTCCACGAAGACCATCGTTTTGAGAGGTGGCGTGACTGAAGATGGCTCATCCGACTCGAACACGTCTCGTCGCAGTTACTCGAACCCGCTCTCAAACTTGCCACGCGTGGTCGGTGCGGCAGCGCTTGCCGATGGAAAGCACTTGGCTACGCTCGAAGAAGAAGGCCAGTTGCGCGTGTGGCAACTCGACCCGGACACGATCGAGAACGAGTTGCAGTTGTGGAAGCAAATGTTCGGCGTCGGCACTAGCGATCGGCTCCAGATGAAGGTGGATGGCACCGCTGTCGGGTCGCCCGAGTCGATTCCGAAGACAGGGCTCGATGCCCCCAAGCACGGCAAGGAAGACCCGAAGAACGAACCGCACGTAGGCGGCAACACGTGGGCGGGTGGCACTGGTGGCTCCGACACGGCAGGCCTCGGTGGCCGTGGAGGTCCGTACCGTTTGGACAAGGGCCACAAAGTGCACCAGATTTCGCAGGCCAAGAAGGATGAAGTATCGGCTGAAGCTCGAGCCAAGGCCCGTGCCATGGCGGAGCAGGCGCTGGCGGAGAGGCTGCAAGAAATCGACATGACGGAGAAGGAGTGGGACACGTACCAGGCGTACTTCTCTCGTGTGGAGCATGAAAGTTCTCAGCTACGTTCGATCCTGGACAACCTCGAGTCCTACGCGCAAGAACGAAGCTGGATCAAGCACCAGCCAAGCGGCGAGCTGGATGACGCCAAGCTCGTGGACGGCGTGACTGGCGAGCGCCTCGTGTTCAAGCGCCGTGGAACGAGTGACTCCCCTTTCCACACGATGCACCAGACCAAGCCCAAGCGTCTGCTGTTCGTGATGGACGTGAGTGGCAGCATGTACCGGTTCAACGGCCAAGACGGCCGTCTCGAGCGCGTCCTTGAGACATCGCTGATGATCATGGAGAGCTTTGCGGGCTTCGAGTCGAAGCTCGACTACTGCATCATGGGCCACAGTGGCGACTCGCCCGAAATCCCGTTTGTCAACTTTGGTGAAGCGCCAGCGAACCGCAAGGAGCGTCTCAAGATTCTCCAGAAGATGGTCGCGCACACGCAGTACTGCATGAGTGGCGACCACACTGTCGAGGCCATTGATGAAGCCGTCAAGCGCGTCGTGGAGCAGGACGGCGACGACTACTACGTGTTCGTCGTGAGTGACGCCAACCTCGAACGCTACGGCATCAGCCCCAAGCGACTGGGTCGCAAGTTGGTCACGGACCCGCGAGTGAAGGCCCACGCGATCTTCATCGCTTCGTTTGCCGACGAAGCCGACCGTATTCTCAAGGAGCTGCCCAGCGGGCGGGGCCACGTCTGCCTCGACACGGCCGACTTGCCTCGCACGTTCAAGAAGATCTTCACCAGCGCGCTGAACCAGACAAACTAAATTAGCTTAGCTTCGTTTGGTTAGTATGGCTACACTCCGATCAGTTCTTATCAGTTGCAACCGAAAGATCTTGAGTGATTGTCGTACTGAAAGAAACCGGTATTTTTGAGAGTTCAAGCAACCTTCATGCAACATCGTCTGAATAGATCCTTGCTGGGGGAGCTTTTTCCCACTCGAGAAGGTTGTGAAGGAAATCCGCCGAAGCTACGCAAGCGACATCCAGGAAGGCCGCATCTCACTCGGTATGTGCGCGTCTCCAGTTGATTATGGCGACATTATGGCGCCTGATTGATAGAGGAGACAGTTGTCCTGATATGGTACTGACGTGTGGCTGGCGATGGCGCTCGTCCTGTGGCGCTGAACAGAAAGGAAGTCAACAAGATGAGCAGCACTGGCGCAGGTGTACGTGGATACTTGCTTTGTTATGGCGGCGCTTCATCTGCAGTGATGTTGACTTGGCGTGGTTATGGACTGTGCGTGTAGTACGATTGGTCATCGGGCACGTTCTCGCCTGAGGGTCGGCTCTTCCAGGTCGAATACGCCAAGAAGGCCGTGGAGAACAGCGGGTGCGACGGACGCGATCTTTGCTATTATCGAGGACGCGGACGCGTTTCCTCACGCAATGTGGCTGTGTTTATGACGTATGTAGCACGACGATTGCCATCAAGTGCAAGGATGGCGTGATTATGGCCGTGGAGAAGACGCTCGTGTCGAAGATGCTTGTGCCTGGCACCCACCGTCGCATCTTCGCCATCGACCGCCACGTCGGTCTATCGATGGCGGGCCTCGTCGCTGACGGCCGCCAGCTCGTGAACCGCTCGCGTGAAGAAGCGCTCGGCTACAAGAAGAACTACGGCAGCGACGTGCCGCCACACGTGCTGGCCGAGCGTATGGGCCAGTACGTTCACTACTACACGCTGTACGGCTCGGTGCGTCCTTTCGGCGCGTCGATCATCCTCGCTGGTTACGACGTTGATGAGAAGAAGACGACTTTGCACCTGATCGAGCCATCGGGAGTTACCAACGTACGTCTGCATTCGGAGTGGATCGCTGCAGGGTTGGAGTGTCTAATTGGATCTTGCTGTCGGAAATGTAGAGCTACCGCGGCTGTGCGATTGGCAAGGGCCAGCAGGCGGCCAAGACAGAGATCGAGAAGTACAAGCTATTCGATATGACGTGCCGTGAAGCCATGAAATACGTCGCCAAGATGTACGTTCACACGACTTGGATCCTCCAACAGCTCAGGTCTTTCGATGGACTCACAATTGACTTGTGTACAATAGCTTGCACACGCTCCACGACGAAGTGCGACACCCGTTCGAGCTCGAGATGAGCTGGCTGTGTGAGGAGACCAAGTGGCAGCACCGCCTCGTGCCAGACAACCTCCGCGACGAGGTCGACAAGTGGGCGAAGCAGGCGATCGAGGACGAGGAGATGGCGGACGACGACGACGACGAATAAACGCTTGCCTCGGCTCCCGCCATGTGTAGGAACACGAACAGCTCCGCTTGTGGCTGCCTAGTTTCGTTGATCAGAGCAACAGAAGTACTCACGTGAGACGATGCAGGCAGCCACACCAATACCAACGAATATCGATCCCCATTTTTCCATGGTTGAAGCCAATGTCACTATTGAGACTTTCCCCCTTACGAATGTCATGTCATTATTGGTCTGGGTTCCATAATGGAGTGCTCGTAAAGTCAGGGTGTGGACCCCCAGACACGAAGCGATCTGTCCCCTTCAAGATTTGAAGAGTGGATCTTTGCGAACCGGTTTCGGAAGATTCCGATGGAGATGCCGCTTGAAGCAGCGACCGCAGGCAGCCTGACGTGCGTGGGATCTCCTCCCAATGCGCTACGCACGACACGGCGTTTGTCCGACTGCCAGGCTCAGCGGCACGCGGTCAACGACAGCGTGGGCCCGCCCAGAGGCCAGTCCAAGTTCAGTGCGCACGGCCAGTCGCCATGCAGGACCAAGCGCCTTGAGGCTTGCATGGGCACGATGCAAAATGTGGTGGGCTCCGCGATTGAAGACTGGAGGATAAACTGACTGTGTCTACGAAGTGACTCGAGCCAGGATCAACTGCGTTGTCTGGCAGCGCAGTTGGCCGAGGTCCTCAGGACGATTCCGGTCGATCCGCCGGAACTGCGGCGCGGGAGGAGCATCGTCTATCGACTGATTCGGCGGTGTGATCCTCACGATCGGCTTGATCAACTTCAAAGGCTCGTCTCGCGGTGACTTGGGGGAGCTGACTGACGGAAGGAGGGCCAGTCGATTTGAATGAATCAGGGAGAGATTTGGCTCCCGATGTACCGAAAGCATCCTCCTCCTCCTCCTTTGGGACTTCCACGTTGGAAGCTTCTGTCGCAGATGCTCGGTGCGAGGGAGTTGACCAGATGAACTCTTACCGTAGATAGACCGTAAGAAGCACCCATGCCAAAGGATCGGGAACCCTGCGAGGATGATGAAGATGAATGCAGAACGAATGGGAAGGTTTGCTTGTATAAATTAGATAATACTGTCCATGCAGCTGCCAGTGCGACTGAGCCTGGCGCTCACATAGCTTCACGACATTGCACGAAGGTAAATAGATGTGGGACACGTTCTCCGTTGTGGCGCAGCGCGACACACATGGAATCAACAGGAAAGGCTGGGCTCACGAGAAGCTGAGGCGCACGTCACGAGTCGTGCGGCAGTAGTGTACACTCTGCGTCTTCCACCTTGGGTTCGTGCGGGTTCACCGGCACGAGACAGGGAGACAGCGTCGTCTTGGCGACTGGGAATGACAGGGACTGCTCTTGAGTGTCTTGCTTGAGGAGGCATCCGACTTATCTCATCGCGTTGGTGGCGCGGGCCCGGCTTGAGCGCATCGAATGCATACGGCGGTCCATTTCCTGGTACATGATCACACTCCACTTGCACTCGCCCGAGCAATAGCAGTCGTCTTCATGCTCCACCGAGCGCAGCGAAAAAAATGACACGTTGCAGTTGCCACACAGTAGCGGCAACCCCGACACAAACGGCGTGCCGCGCGACGACCGCCGTGTGTAGTGCACGTAGCGCACGTCGCAGTCGCTGCCAACGTCGTCTTCAAACGCGTAGTCTTCGTCTTCGTACTGGGCCTCGCTGCCATCGTCGTCATCGTCATCGTCGTCCTCCTCGCTCACCAGCGTATCGGATGCCGAGTGGCTGTGGCTGAGCTTGCGCTGCGGCGACCGGTCGCAGCGCCGCCAGTACTGCGCGATCTGCTCGGCCTGCAGCGCCGCTCGCTGGTCGCGCGCCGCCGCCACCGCCGCGCTCTGCTGGTCTCCGCCAATATTCCACATCGGCGTGCTGTCCGTCACCATGTTGCCGTGCTTGGGGTGTCGCCTTTCTGAATAAGTGGCTGGATGGATGGAATGTGAGCTCCCCGCCCCGCCAACTTTCGCTTTATCGATGGGTTGGAAAATTGGTTCTGGCCGGCGGAACACACGCAAATGGGTGCGACAAAGAGGATTCGGAAATGATCCACCCAATCTGAATAGAACGCTTCGACCCCAGAGCTTCCGCTGGTTTGGTTCTCCTCTCCTCTCTACTCCGTTGGTGTCTTTTTGCTCCCGCGCTCGAGTGCGAGAGGAGCAAACACAAAACGCCCCCTTTCGCTCTCGGCGTTGGCCCATGCTTCCACTTCCACCATCAAACCAAATGCTGGCGCTCTTCAAAGTGACTCAGACTCACAATCCGGCCTTTCTTCCTCTTCCCAAAGTCCGTTGCAGTTCTGTTCTCCTCCCAACTTGCCCATCTCCGAGTCGTTTTTTGGCTCGGAATTGGACGAGACCGCCTCCAAAAAAATGCGACCACTCTCGGGAGGGAAGTCGCATTTTCGTCTGGCGTTTGATTCTATCGTGCTTTCGTTTTTTCGTGATTGACCTGTCGTTCTGGTTGAGGCTCGCCTTTGCATTCACAGTCAGAAATGCCAAGGCTGCTGAACTGGACCGCAGAAGCTTTGCCTTGATATCCTCTTGCAGTTCTGGACTTCTGTGATATGGCTAGACTCTCACTTCTGTCATCAAAGCTGGAAAAAAGCGAAAGTTCCTTTTTGCCGCGCTTCTTTTTTTTTCTCGTTGTGTTTTGAGAGCGACATCCATCACAAAAATCCCGCCGTTTTTTCTCCACGTGAGGTCCCCCAAATACGTATTGACGGGATACTGTACGACGAGCTTTACGGCCCATGATGAAGGGTCGTGAAATTTAATTCTCGACAGCCAATCAGGACGCAACAAACTGAGCACTTGCTCACATGGCTTCACTGCGACGTGCCCTCGACCAAAGGCAACGGCATCGGGACCCAGCCTGGGTCACCCAGGGGCACGGATCCGACGAGCCCGAGGGGCGGGATTGTGACAAAACAGGGGGCTATTTCATTACCATTTCCAAAACACGACCAATATGACGGAACAGGGGGCTACTTCGAAGTATTGACAAAAGAGGGGGCCCACCTTGACCCACCTTGCTGCGGTGCTGACGCAGCCGCCGGCATG
>JAADXN010000738.1:0-16627 GCA_023337875.1 Pythium apleroticum | reverse complement strand
GCCACCTACAGTACAGTGGCCTCCTCTTCGGTTTCACAGCGGCGAAAAGTGTCGATAGCTTGAGTATCGACTCACTTGGTTTCAGTATGCGAAAATTGGGCGGATTTAGGACGTGAGCGGAATTAGGTCCTGGTACCCTTAGATGTCATCACATAGCATGTAGCACGAGTGGTAGCGCCGCCCGTTGACTGTGAACTCGTACTGGCAGGCATCATTCTGCAGCCAGTCGACGATCAGTGTAGAGCGATCTAGCACGTTGATGTCATTGTTGGATGCGGGAACCCCAGCAAAGCAATGCCAGATCCAAAGATCTTTGGTGGCAACCGCCTCCATGATCACAGAGCGATCGCCGTTGTGATCTTGGTACATACCTTGCCAGGCTACTGGGCAGTTCTTCCACACCCAGTGGGTGCAGTCTAGCGACCCCAACATCCCCGGAAAACCACGGGCGGTGTTGACTGCAACGTGGCGTTGCAGGTCTGCTGGCGTCGGTTGGCGGAGGTACTCGTCGCCGAAGGCGTTCACGATCACACACGCAAGTCGCTTCATACTCTCGGTTGCCGTGCTTTCTCCGATACGGTTGTACTCGTCAGTCGCGTCTGCACACACACACCGTAGCAGAGCTGCCGGAGAGCAGCGGTGACTTTCTGGTGTGGTGACAGACCCCACTTCCCCGTCGCGTCTTGGCGCAGATGGAAGTACTCATCCGCTGCCGTGGCATCCTCCATTATGCGGATGAAGAGCGCTGTTGACATCCGGTAGCGACGACGAAAGAGACTCGGAGGGTAGACAGGATCTGGAGCGAAGTAGTCGGAGATGAGCTGGGCATGACCCGCTGCATGGTCGCGGGGAAGATTTGGTCGCCGACCAGGTTTGGAACCACCGCGCTTCTTCTTCTTCGACTTGCGCGCTTGCACCGTTCGCGCCGCCGCCACAAAGACGTCCAGTGCCGCTGAATCGTCCATGTCTCTATGCTCCTCCATGTGACGAGCCAACAGCCCCTGAATGATAGAGAGGCGTCGCTGCCGCGGGTCCATTCTGCTCGTGTTCGCTTCCTCTTGGCTTCTGGAAGTGGGAAAGTAGCTGCACACAACATCGTGGAGAATACCGTGTACCGGTGGGAATACGGCGAAGGCCTCTGTACCGTGCCGATTTACCGTGCACCGGTGGAGATGCTCTTTGCAATAAGACCCTGAATTCCATAATTTCGAACTGAGTCTGATGCCACCTCAGACTCAGAAGTATCAGAGAGCTCCGTCGAAGATTATCGTCGACCACAGCAATCAAAAGAACCAATCCCACGGCTCATCAATCAAATCCAAAGCAGCCATGCTCCTCCGCCCTGCGCACGCGCTGCTGCGCGCCAACCGCTCGCGTGTCGCCGCATCTTCCCTTGTGAGCTGCACCTCCTGCCGTCTGATTGATGTTACCGTCTGATAGCATTGTTCGTGCGACTCTGTAGCCGCGCTCGTGGATGAGCACGGGGCCGAATGCGACCAAGCCAGGTGAGAAGGTCGCGTCTAGCGGGCCACTAAACCCAGCGACAATCGGCTTGGGCGCCATGTTCATTGGCGGCTACGCGATCGCGTACTTCTTCGGTCCGCTGCCCAACCTGGACGACCTGCGCGAGGCTGTGGGCATGAAGAAGAATCCAGTCAAGGAATACGAGGGCGACGTACGTTGCTGTACTTCACGGACTGATGGATGCGGCGACAGCACTGATGTATGCCTTTGTTGGTGCAGCTCGTGGTTACGGACAAGGTGTACTTTGACATCGGCATCAACAACGACTACGTGGGCAAGATTGTGATGGGCCTGTACGGCGACCTGCAGCCCAAGACCGTGGACAACTTCCGCGCGCTGTGTACGGGCGAGAAGGGCATCGGCAAGCAAGGAAAGCCGCTGTACTTCAAGGGCGCTGCCTTCCACCGCATCATCCCGGGCTTCATGTGCGTTGGCGTGATTCAGCATCACTGGGTTTTGTGTGTGTAGCAATCGATTGATGTTATTGTTTGATTGATGTAGGATCCAAGGCGGTGACTTCACCCGAGGTGACGGCACCGGTGGCGAGTCGATCTACGGCCGCCGCTTCGCCGACGAGGACCTGTCGGTGCCCCACGGCGGCCCAGGCACGCTCAGCATGGCGAACGCCGGCCCGAACTCGAACGGCAGCCAGTTCTTCATCTGCACGGGCGAGACGCCGTGGCTGGACGGCAAGCACATCGTGTTTGGCCGCGTGCTCGAGGGCATGGAGGTCGTGGAGATGATCGAGAGCTGTGGGCGTCGCTCCGGTAAGCCGACGGCGCTCGTGCGGATCTTGGACTGTGGCGTGTTGGACGCCGGCAAGAAAGAGGCTGTGGCTGCGGCCGCCACAAGCGACTCGCAGGCCGAAGGCGCTGCCGATGGCAACGCCGTGAAGCAGCTCACGCGTGAGGAGATGGTCGAGCGGCTGGAGTCGCTGCGTGAGATCGAGGGCAACTTCATCGAGCGCCAGAAGGAGATCGAGCCGTCGATGTACAAGCAGGTCATGGACGAGATCGTCAAGGAGAAGACGCGCCTGAAGAAGGTGCTCAAGAGCAAGGACTAGAGACTCGACGAAAACGGGGATGGCTGGAGAGTGAGAAACCCTCCCACCCACTGGTAACAAACACCCAGAGGATGCTGTGAATACACACACTGATCGATCGTAGCTCCCCATTCACTGATGCTGGTGAGCTCTGGAAGTGTACTGATTTAGTGGGGTGATCGATGTTCTTGTAGAAAAAGCGCTTTTTAAAGTCGTACTTTGTCGCTTGGATACAGTATGTTTCCATTGTGGTGGTCCACTGCGATTTCGAGTGACTCGGAGTTTGTATGCGTGGGGAGTCTTCGGCCAGTGTGCGGGCACGAGACGAAGGAGCGTAGAAAGCAAGAGGCGATCGAACATGGTGTACTCGCAGCTGCGCACGAAGGAGGAGATCCTGGCGATCCGCAAGGCCGAGACCGACTACGCCAAGCGCTCGCTGGTGGCGCAGGAGACCGTCAAGCTCGTGCGCGAGGAGCTCGCCAACTGCTACATGGAGCACGGCGTGAACCACAAAATCGCGTGCAAGGGCCTGCGGGAGGAGTACGCCAAGCTGCTGCGCGACCCGTACTTCGGCGGCGGACCACCGGTACAATTATGCTGCTGACTGGTGACGTGGTGTGTGTTGAGGAAGCTGATGGATTTGTGTGTGGCGATGAATGAATGGCAGACCCGACCGGAGTTCTGAGCGCCAAGCCTGTTTGGAACGTGGACAGAGAGAAAGTAAACGAAGAAGCGACGGCGTGAGCAATAAACGAACATGAAAAAGAGAAGCTTGCGCCCTGATACTGCTTGTTAGCTGTGCGTTTCTGCGGCTGGATGGAGGCGTTCTGGGGACGGCTAGAGCTGGCAGCGACGCTTGGCTCGGGCTTCTTCCACACGCGCCAGGGCCAGCTTTATGCCGAAGGGATCTTCCGCGCCAGTACTGTCGCGTAAGGCGTTCTCCTCGCGTGCCTCCTCTTCCTCTTCTCTCTGGCGTCGGCTTTGCAGGCGCTGACTGCGGCGGCGCTCGCTGTGTGTGGGCTTCCCGGATTCCTCGCTCTCACTGCGGTGATTGTTTGAACCCATGCGAGGGTTCCTGGGTGTTCCGCTGCACGGCAGCGGAGCATAGCGATCAGCACGCAGTGGAGTTTGCTGTACGAGGCGTCTCTTCGCAGCAGGTCTGGCCGCGGATGCAAACGACGACGAAGTTCTGCCCGATTCGCGTTGAATCTGTAGGGAGAAGAGCTCTTCGCGGACGAACGTCGTCATGTTGGTGATGAACACGTCCACATTGCGCTCCATGGCGCCCATGCGCTGGCCCATTGACTCAAACGCAGCACGCGCGGCCGCTACCTCTCTCCCCATTCTATCGTGGCAGTCGTCACAACTCTTGCGATCTCTCGTAGCCTGCCGTCCTCACCATCCCGGTCACTCGGTGAGCCTCCAGACAAAACTCTAAGTACCAGATCACCATACCTGTTCCTTCAGCTGGCCGATGGTGTCCTTCATTGATCGGATCTCGCTGCCCATTGCTGCCTGGACTGCTGCCTGCTCCGTCTGGGTCTGCGTTTGCTGCACTAGCAGCGCCTTGATTTCCTGCAGCGTGGCATTCACGGGCGTAACCAATCGACTCAGCATCTCTTCTTCGCTCCGCGCGCGCTCCCGCGACGTCTCCAACGACAGCTTTCCCGACTCGAGGAGCATTCTCGAGAACTTGCTGTGCTGCAGCAACGGCCGCGGCTGGTGGAGCGGAGCCTGAAATACTCAGGCGTTTAGCAACAACCCATCAAAATGAAGCGCCGGAATCCAACAAAGAGGCTCGCGAACTCGTTCATCATAACTCGCAGGCGCTATGGACGGAGTCGTCGGTGGAAGCGGTGGCTGGGACATGCACGTCTGCGTTTGCGACTGCGATTGAGACGTCAAGCAGCCCGTCCAGCCCGTTTCTTTGGACAGAAAATCGCTCGTTTGTTAATACTTTCACGTGCAAGGCATCCAGCGATTCAACTTCGTAGCGTACCGTCCTGCGACTGCGACCACGGGCGTGTGGTATAGCTCTCTGCCTGCGAATGTGTCGCTCCTTGGGAGCTATAGGCGCAATGCGTCCTCGACGGTGGCACACGCGGTTGGAGCCCATGCAGATCATCACCATGAGAGCCCATGTCGCGCTGTGAGGAGCACACTCGTGCTGCATTCGTGTGAGAGCCACTGTGGCAGCTTGAACCACATTGAGACCCAGTCGACGCGATTGATGCGCTGACTTGACTTTGCGAAAGCGGCGGCTCTCGTTGTCTGCGCAGCACATACAAAACATCAGCACATAGCGCGTGAGCAGTAGAGTCACGAGATGCATACACACATGTAGCTGCGTCCCTGTAGGAGCTGGGAGAACGACAACACCTCACGCCGCACCGCCATGTTGCCGGCGTTTCCTCCAAGAGTTGAAGTTTCCTTTGGGTGGAAGTGCAACTTGCCCGCCCTGACTCAGGATTTCAGCCAATCAGATCGTGTTCTGAGCTACCAAGGAATCTTTCTATATAAGAGCAAGCAAGCACTCGCAGCCTTGGAAATCAAGCCATGCAACAACACCACACCTGAAGGCGTTCAGACGACTTCTCTGGCTGAAGTATGGTCGCTAGCATTGCTTTTCTCATGCAGGGGTAACCATTGATGGAGGAGGCGTATCAGTTTGCAGTTAAAAAGATAGTTTGGTGTTCTTCATCGTGAATCTCAGTGGATTGACAGATATGAACGTTTATCCTCATCTACGCCTCGTTTCAAGACAGCAATAGCAGTGCAGGGTACACGGCTGTATCGCTCAGGAACAGCATACTCTAGTGATGTCGGTCTAGCATCAGTTTGCAGTTAAAAAGATAGTTTGATGTTCTTCATCGTGAATCTCAGTGGATTGACAGATATGAACGTTTATCCTCACTTGCCAGACCATTTTCAAGCATCAATCGCATTCGCCACACACATACACATGCAAACAGGGCGCCACTGCATATAATCGCAACAATGCGGCGTCTGTAGTGGCCCCCACGCACCAGAAGAATCGCCGTCGATTCGGAGGAATGTCAGAGCATTAGTTTGTTTCTCGAGTATCACCAACGCCCGTAGGCTCAGATGACCGTCGTGAAATTGTCGAGATAATGGGTCATCCTTCTCCTCCGTCATAGAAGACACACGCACGCATCGCATTCTCGCTCGGGAATCGTCGTCGTTCACGTCCCGTTCATTTCCGCTGTGTGAGCTTCTCAACCACCATCATGGCCTTTGTCTGGAGAATTGCATGGTGTGTTGCCACCAGTCGTTTTTGACCAATTGATGGCCAGGTTGTAATTACGATGCGACCCGTAAGAACTTTAAGTACGTTTTAGGATGGGTTGACAACAGACATTGCGAACCTAGTGAGATAACCAGGAATTCCGCGTGATGGGGCAACTCGCTGGTGTTTGAACATGGCAGTTGGCGTCTCACGATGGCACGTCGGAAGCCCACGCAAGTGCAGCGGAATCGCCAGCAGCAGCAGCGCCAACGAGAGCAAGACGAAGAGAGAGATGGCGCATTGGAAGCAGCAGACGTAGACGCGTCGAATGGTGGTACGGAAGTGATCGTAATCGACGATTCCAGCGAGACCGACGACATTGAAGTCGACGAAAGCGACTCCGACTCCCGACCGTTTAAACGCCGACGCGGGCGAGGGCCGTGGAATGCACGCTACCACTCGTGGCTTCATGAAGAGGTGGTGCTTTACGTCAACCGACCCACGCAGCTGCACTGGAATCACGGTCCGTGGAGCGACGAAAAGCGCAAGGAGGCGCTGTGGCTGGCCGTGCCAGTCGACTCGCAACCGCTTTTGGGTGGAAAGCTACGCCGATTGGAAGCTGCAGGGAGTCTGAAGGACGCAAATGCGCTTGGCTTCGGTCGGGTGGATGGCGACGATGAGAACGCCTCGGGATTGAAGAAAGAAGACGATTCCGAGTCGCAGGCGTCTCCTCTGGCGATGATGGAGCTGTGTCAGAACCTCGGCATGGAGTTTGAATCTCTCGTGAGCGCAGATCTCGTGACCATGGAGCTGCAGCGGACGAGCGACGCGCCGTTGGGGTTTGTGTGGCGCTTTGGTGTCGACTGGCGGAGTTATGTGGCGTCGACGGCCACGCTTCCCATGGATTCACCGAAGCTGAAGTCGTGGCAAGCGTCCGGTATGCGGCATCTCATGGCGTGGCTGCTCCGCCAGAACTACCGACTCGAAGACACGGAGCGCCAGTGGACGTATCCGTTCCCGGAGGAGTTTGGTGCGTTTGCTCGCTGGACGGAGAACTCGACAGCGTTCGATATCCACGAGATTTACGCCAAGATCGACGTTCAGCGGCAGCTGCAGCGTGACGTGTCGAATATCCCTGCGAGAATCACAGACAGTGGTGGCCTGCTGCTGCCGACGCTGCGTGACTACCAGAAGGCGGCGCTGTCGTGGATGCTCTCGCGCGAAGGGGTCGGCCAGTCAGCGAGTCCAGACAGAAGCCAGCTCACTCGCTGTGTGCGCTTCCCGTTGGAACGTGGCGTGCTGCTGTTTGATCTTTTCTGCGGCCGCTTCAGTGTGGAGACTGGAGACGTCGAAGCTGATGAGCCGCTGGCAACCGACATCAGCGCGGTGCGTGGTGGAATCCTGGCTGACGAAATGGGTTTGGGCAAGACGGTGGAGGTGATTTCCCTCGTGCTGAGCCATCCGTCTCCAGCGGCCGCACCACAGATCCTGCAGCAGCCAGTGCCTTCGGAGAACGCCGTCCATCGAGCGTCGCAGGAACGAAACTGCATCTGCGGCGTGACGGACGACTGCGAGCCAGGGTGGGTGCCGTGCGAGCTGTGTAACTTCTGGCACCACCAGCTCTGCACGGGGTACGATCCAGCGGCCTCCAATACGCAGGGCAAGTTCATTTGTTTCCAGTGCCAAGTCGACCAGCATCTCGTGGTGTCGTGCAAGACAACGCTGATTGTGTCGCCGGAAGCTATCCACGACCAGTGGGAATCGGAACTCAAGCGCCACGTCAAACCTGGTGCCCTCACGCTGCTGCGGTATCCTGGCGTGAAGGCGTTGCGAACGCGGCTGCAAGGAAAGGGTCCGAGCGCCGACTGGCGCGTGCTCGCGAGTTGCGGTGCGAAGATGGCGTCCTACGACATCGTTCTCACGACGTATGAAGCACTCGCGTCCGACTTGCACCACCTGCCGACGTCCATCGGCAAAGAGCGACGCTCCAGCACGCGACAGAAGCGCAAAAAGTACGTGTTTGTCGCATCGCCGCTCGTGTTTCTCAAGTTCTGGCGCGTCTGTATGGACGAAGCGCAGGTCGGAGTGGAGAACACGCATCTCCAAGCGGCGCTGACCGTCGCAGAGTTGCGGTCGGAGATGCAGTGGATCGTCACCGGAACGCCATTTTCGACGCAAGTGTCGGATTTGTACGGCTGCTTCAAGTTCTTGCGAGTCGCTCCGTTCTGCGACGACGATCTGGGCCTTGTTTACTTTCGCGAACAAATCGAACTCTGCTTTTCGAACGGTGCCGTCGGCCGCGTGCTCGCGTTGCTGCTGTCCGACGCATCTGGCTCTCGCTCTGGCGGTGGTCTCCTCTGGCGTACCAACAAGAAGGACGTCTTGGCGCAGCTCGGATTACCAGAGCAGTCTCAAGAGCTGGTGTGGTGCCGATTCTCAGACGTCGAGCGGCTCTTTTACAGCCAGCGAGAGAAGGAAGTGATCAAAGCGCTGAAGGACGAGCAAGCACGACGCCGGAACGAGGAGGGGCGAAATGAGGACGAGGACGTCGGTGAGGCAGTGTGGCACCGCCTCCTGATGCTCCGTCAGGTCTGCTGCCACCCACAGGTCGGCCAGATTCTGCACTCGATCGGCGCGTCAGTGCGCTCTCTCACCGCCAGTCGTGGCGGCGCGAATCGGCGAGGCCGTGGTCGTGATGCTGGTACAAACGGCGACAACGGAATGCAAGCTGGCGCCATGAACATCCTCACAATGGACGATTTCCTTCAGCAGCTTTACGAGAAATGCCGACGCGAGTGTGAAGAAGCGCAGCGGAAGCTGATCGCGGCACACAACGGCCACGCGTCGCTGGCGCTGATCGACGACGACTTCGCCACTGCGGTCGTCAAGTACATGATCTCGGTGGAGCTCATCCGATCGAACTGGGACGATTTCCGCGCGGATTTGCTGCCGCGACTCCACATTCTCGACAACCTGGCCAACTCTGTGCGTCGCGCGTTTCAACTCGAGTCAGAAGGAGGTGACAATCGTAATACTGCCGACGACAGCGAGCCGATTGTCGTTGGGGAAGGAGATCCAGAGCCTGATGCGAACAACCCCAAGCAGGTCAGTTTGATGCCAGATCTGACGCATCTGAGGCGAGCAATCACCGGAGACGGACTCACGATCGAGGGCGCCGACACGGAAGCCATTCGCCAAGAGTGCGTGGCCCTCGAAGTTGCGGCCGACAAGATCCGACGATTCTATCTGCAGGAGATCGAGATGACGCACACTTCTGCAAAGCACCATTTCGAGAGCATTCGGGAAACCACCGAGAAGAGACTGTGCCACGCTCAAACAGGACGAGATGCCCGCGATGCGATGCTGTGTTCGTCGGATTTGTGGTGGCTTGACATGCTCGGACTCCTGCAGCGCCTGGCGCCCGCGGATGTGCAGTCCCTCGTCGACCGATTTCGTGCGCACCTGTACGCACTCGGTACGAAATGGTCGAACACCTTTGCAGAGCGGTTTGAAGACATCCATGGACTCTCGCTATCTCTCGTGAGCGAGTTGGTGGAGCTGCACAAGAAGCGCCACGCGATCATGAAGAAGTTGTTGACGATGAGCCAGCCCAAGCCGAAAAAGGCGGACGTCGAGATGTCGGGAAACTGCAAGAAATGCCGCGATGCGCGCGACGGTCCGGTCTGCTGGCACTGCCGCTTCTACAAGGAGCTGGAAGGCTACAAACAGCACTTGCTGGGCATCGACAGCACGATGGCTCCGACGACCTCGTCGGCACTTGCGTCGTGGGTAGCAGCAGATATGCTCGAAGAGGAGGAGGACAGCGATGGGAATGGGGGGATCGCCAGCATGGCGACGACGACAGCCTCGACGTCACTGTTCCTAGACATCTTCCGCCAACTCTCAAGCGCAACGCGTGGTCTGCTGCGTGAAAACCGAAGCGCGTTCGGGTCGGCGGAGACGACCCGGTGGATGGGTGTCCTCCAGGACGGTCTCCAGCTGGAAAGCGACGTCTACGCGCAACTGCTGAAGGAGTGGAACCGAGCCAAGAAGCTTTTCCAGGCACAGCACGCGCGACTCGGTGCGCTGGACGAGCTGGAAATGGCGCAAATGAAGATCCGCCTGCGTTTTGAAGGCGAGGTGGTCGTGACTGCGACGGACAAACTGTACAAGCTGCAGCGGTTTGAGTTGCCAGCGAAGAAGATAGCGTTTGATAGCGAGCGCGTTGTGGCCGAAGATGAACTCAAGCAGAAACAGTCGGAGTTGCGCTATCTCAAGCATCTGAAGGAGACATCTGGCCCGAAAGCGACGCGTGGTGACGGTGAGAATGAAGCGCAAGAAGATGGCACAGTCGCAGGAGATGACCGGACGTGCGTCGTTTGTCTGGAAGACATCAGCAAGCAGCGTGTGACGATGCTGCCGTGTGCCCACAAGACGTGTGTTCGGTGTGCCGACCGCCTCGCGAACCGAAGCAGCGCGAGTAAATCGATCCGTTGCCCTACCTGTCGACGCGTGTTTCCCAGCGACTCTCGCAAGAACGTGGAGAACGACGTTGGCCGAGCGAAGGAGTTGTCACTCGCCGCGCGGACCCTAGCTGTTGCGTCGGACAAGGACGTGCCCCTGCTACGCAGTGGCTTCAGCTCCAAGATCGATGCGATCCTGCGGCGTGTGCGGACGCTGGCCACAAAGAATCCGGAGCTCAAGGCACTTATTTTCACGCAGTGGCAGGACATGATGAGCGTGCTGGCGGGCGCGCTGCAGCTGAACGGCATCAAGTGCTTCACGTACACGACGAAGAAGCAGTTCCCGCACGTGATGCAGCAGTTTAAGCACTTCCCGTCGGCGTGCGTGCTCGCGCTGCCGTTTAAAGTCGGCGCGAACGGCTTGAATGTCGTCGAAGCGACCGAAGTTTTGCTGGTGGAGCCGCTGCTGAACACGAGTATCGAAGCGCAGGCCATCAACCGCATCCACCGCATCGGACAAACGAAAGCGACGCGAGTGCATCGCTTTGTAGTGGACGAGTCCGTGGAAGAAGGGATCTACTGGCTTGGACAGAACCGGCAGCAGCCACGAGCGAGGACGGACGCCGATGGAGACGAAGAGATGAAAGACGGAGACGTGGACGACAGTCTTGTCGTCGGCAGACAAGAAAAGGAGAAGGTGACGATCGGCCAGCTGCAGGCGCTGCTGCAAGGCCGGACGACCCACACCGCAAACGAGGATGTAGGCGAAGGCGATATCATGGGGATGGAGGTTTCGATCGGAGGCGACCACCCGTTCTGGCGGCAGCGCGTGCAGGTGAATGGCCGCGAGATGTCGCGCCGCGAAGCCCGTGAGCTGCTCGAGCGACGTCGCGCTGCTGAACGTCGACAGGCCGCCGCAGACCCACCGAATGGGAATGAGGCTGAGCCCGTGACGCTGCTCGTGGATCGGGACGTCGCGTTGACGATCGCGCACGAGCTGCTGCAGATGAAGGAGAGCGAGAGCAGTGCGACTGGTGAAACTGCAGCAAGCTCGGGGCTCGTGGAGCTCATTCACATGGCGAGGCAGCGCGTAGGCGAGGAGATGCGAGTGTGGCAGGCCAGCCAGGCCGAGGGCAAGTGAGCTGTTGACCTTAGCGTTCGTGCATCGCAGTTGAAGTGTGGAAAGGGATTAGCTTAGCTTGGCCTATATGGGAATTATGCGTTTCTGTTGCAAAACACGGTGGTATTGAAACGACGCGAGCATTGTTTAGCTCCTCATTCCCAGTAACCAAGGAGAGCTCCGCACCAGCGAACATGGCGGCGTCGGCGACGAACCAGCGGCTTCTGGATGAAGAAACAGCGCGAAAGGCGCGCATCCGCGTGGCGTTCGACATGTTCGACAAGGAGAAGAAAGGCTGCGTGATCCAAGAGTGCGAACGGAGCTGCTCGTGGCCAGCAGATCATAAATCCATCAGTCGGTCTGACGTGTTGTGTGTGTATATGTGTAGGGAGGTGAGCACGATCATGCGGTACCTGGGCGCGTACCCGAGCGAGAAGGACATCATCAAGAAGATCCTGCCGGAGATGCAGGAGGACGAGCCGTCGACGTTCGTGGCGTACGACCGCTTCGAGAAGAAGATGCTCGAGGTCATGTTCACGAACGAGTACGCGCCCGACACGGACGAGACGCTGCTGGTGGCGTTCCACGTGATCGACAGCGACAAGAAGGGCTACATCGACGCCGACGTGATGCGGGAGCTGCTCATCACCAAGGGCACGCCGTTCCGCGACAAGGAGATCGAGGCGTTTCTCAGCGTCGCCAAGGACCCGCAGACTGGCCGCATCTACTACGAGGACTACATCGCGCTGCTCATGCAGGCGCTCGACACCAAGGGCACCAAGTAGCAAAGGGGTGCGGGATGGACACTCTGTTGACTGCATTGAAATGGAAGCATGCTATGGAGATGGCAGTGACTCACGCACTCTTTCACTGACTCCTCCCCTCTGCTTAGAGCGTGGTCTGCTCCCACTTGCGCACGCCGAACTGGAGGCCGGCGATGGTGCGCTGCGCGTTCTTCGGGTCGTCCAGGTTCACATGGCCCGACATGGTGACCACGAAGCCCTGGTTCGCCGCGAGCTCCTTGAACTCGGTCCACAGCTGCAGCGAGTTGGCCCACACGTTGTCCTCGCTGGGTGAGACGGTTGACGCGCCGATGGCGCCTGGCTGGCGCATGCGCACGAACGTCGACGTGGCCAGGCGGCCCGTGAGCGCGTCCGTCATGTCGCGTTCGAACACGTACGCGTCGTCGTTGATCTGCTGGAGGAGCCGCAGCGTCTGGCGCTTGGCGTCCTCGTCCGCTCGGTAGCTCGTGAGCTTGCGCTCGTTGTCCCACATGGTCTCCAGTGCCTGCGACGCCGTCTTCGTGGCGCCCACGAACGTCTTCTCGACGCGGAAGTGCAGCGTGCTGTCGTCCACGACCTTGAACAGCGTCTGCCAGTCGTCCACGCTCGGGTTCTCGACCCACTGGTCCACGCCGCCACGAGCCGAGCTCATGCCGGCGGCGACGGCCTCGAGCTGCTTGGCGATGGCGTTCACGGCGTCTTGGGTCAGCGACACGCTCATGGGGACTCGTAGGCGGAAGTACGAAGTGCGAGGAAGATGGCAAATCTGGAACTGGCAGTCCGGGGGGCTCGGGACTTGCGACGGCGAGGACAGGCCTCGCTGATGGCGCGAGGGCCACGAGGTCGATCAGTGTCTCGTGGCCCCGCGGGAACGAAGACAGTCTCGTCTTCTTTCGGTGAGGGAGATGAGTGAGCTGTTAGTCGTTGAAGGTCTGTTGCTGATCCCCCCAGGGAGGTCGTTGAAGGTGGTCCTGCGTTGACGCAGTACCTAATGTACTACTACTGGACTTCACCCTGTTCAGTGGATGGCACGCTGCCATCATGACGGCAACAGCTCAACCACGTCGCTCAGTAACCCGCAGGACTCGCGGATCCACTGCGGGGATAGTACCGTAGGTGGCACGAGTGGCTCGGCAGTGGGTCCATGGTGCTGCGCCGTCACCGACCAGAAATCCTGCCCCTGGGATCGGGATGGCATCCTAAACACACTCAGGCTGCTCAGCAGTCGTGAAATATTAGGACCTAATATCTCACGACTGCTGAGCAGCCTGTGTGAGGAGGCAACTGATTCAAGTCCACGCGAGCCACATCGCCTAATCTGAGTGAGATCCAGGGCCAACGCTCGATCAATCCACGCCGCTGGATTTCCAGCGCATTCCAAACGCCAAATCCTCAACTCATTCTGACCAACAACCAAGCTTCGTTCTAATCTGCACGAGTCCCACGGTGTCAAAACGTAGCACCCACGAAGCAGTGGCAGGGGATCCTCCCAGTGGGAGGATCCCCTGCCACTGCATTTATCTGCTTCCTGAGAGATTGGCAATCTCTCAGGAAGCAGATAAATGCAAGGCCTGCTCGAGTTGTGAGCCCCAGCCTTTCCACTGACCCATGTTGGTCGGACTCGTGCCATGGAGCGACGACCACGCACAGTGAGTTCCAGCCACATACTGCCCGCCATTCTCAAAGCTGGTTTGGTTATCGGTCTTAGCTTCACTTACTACTACAACTTACTTGCTGCTGTAGCGTGCCTCCTCTTTGTAGTAGTCATTGAAGCCCACGATGTCCTTCACGTGGGCAAAGTCGCACAGCATCTCGTCCAGCGCAGCGTTCGGCGTGGCGTTCGTGCCGTCCTCCACCGTTCCCGACGCTGCACCCGACGTGGACTGTTGCTTGAGCAGCTGCAGCGACTGCTCCATGGCCTTGATCCCCACGCTGAGCAGCGTCAGCGGGTAGTTGGCGATCTTGTAGCCCAGCGCCGCGAGCTTCTCAGGCGGCAGGATCGGCGTGAGCCCTCGCTCGACCATGTTGGCCATCTTGGGGCCTGGCACTTGCTCGCAGTACTGGCGCATCTCTTCCACGGACCGCGGCGCCTCGAGAAACGTGATGTCCGCACCCAAACGCACGAACTCTTGGCAGCGCGCGATGGCTTCTTCCAGCGAGTGGGTCGCTCGCGCGTCGGTACGCGCCATGATGACGATGTCGAAGTTGCCTTCCTTGCGCGCGTCCACCGCGGCCTTGATGCGAGCGTAGGCCTCGTCCTGTGAGACAACGGCCTTGCCTTGTGTGTGGCCACAGCGCTTGGGCGAGACCTGGTCCTCGAGCATGATGCCGGCCATGCCGGCCTGCGCGTAGGCCGCGACCGTACGCTTGACGTTGATGGCGTTGCCGTAGCCCGTGTCGCCGTCGCCAATGCACGGAATCGTGGTCAGCGCCGCGCAAATGTCCTTGGCCGACCGCTCCATCTCGCCGAACGACAGTAGCTACAGCACCAGACAGACACGAAGTGAGATTCGGGAGCGAGACACTAGGAGAAAGTACAGCACAGCAGCGTCGAACCTGCGTGTCTGGGAAGCCGTGGACGGCGGAGACGCCGAAGCCCGACATGAAGGTGAGGTCGAAGCCCGCGCGCTCGATGAGCTTGGCCGTGAGGCCGTCGTAGCAGCACGGCATGAGCACGATGCCGTCTCCTTCTGCAGAATCCGAGAAAGTACACACACGTCACAGGTTTAGACGGGCGGGATGGGGCAGCTCGTAGCGGGAGCTGTACGCACGCAGGAGCTCTCGCAGGCGCGCGACGCGCTGTTGCTGGTTCGTGCGCGTGGCCATGGCGATGGTGGGAAATGGGAAGTGGATCTGCGAAGCGTGGCGGCGTGTGCCGTCGGAGCATCAAACGGGCGATGGACCTGCTTGTTGTGTGTGGTGCTTCAAGCAGCCACAGGTGATTGCACAATCTCATTACATTTTGTGCTGAGACGCCGAACCAAAGCACGCCTCAGCAACTGGATTACGTCATATCAACGTGTCTATTTTCGTAAATACAGCACTTAGATATTAACTGAATTAGACATACTAAAATAAAAATATAACATATATGATCCTAAAAGACTAGTACCACAAGTTGTCGGTTGCTTTCCTGCCACCGATCGTGCGTCAACACAGCCTTCACTGAATGAACGTGCAGCATGTTGAAGGCGTGTTGCTCCAGTTCGTCAGCGAGCATGGCGTCATGCTGACGCCCCCTCCAGAGCGTCGTACACGCAGAGTCACCCGACAGTCAGCCCCCAAGAAGCACAACGTCTTCCAGTCGTGCACTGATCCATTTTCCACCCAACTGCCGCACGTCAAAGAGGCTGAAGACTGTCTGGTTGTTGTGGGACGAGGCGTTTGGCGTGTCGTGAGCTGTCTGTCGTTCGCCTTCGCAGTTTCGCATTTCACATAGCAACAATATGGAGAAGGAAGCGATCACGCTGCCTGATGGGCGACGTGTTCCGGGTCGAGCTGGGCGATACGTCGTGCTTCCGCCGCCAGATCTGAACGCGATGGAAGAAGGCGACGAAGAGGATTTCCTACTCGAGTACGCCGCTCCGCACTTGATCGTGCGAGACCGCGCGCTCCCGTCGACCTCCCCCATGGAGTTCCAGCATCTGCTGTACCAGACGTGGCTCTGGCGAAACGCCAACAAACACATTGGCGGCGCCGTACGCGGCAGCAGAGCCGGCTACGCGTTTGCAGACGGCAGCGGCTCTACCCAGTTTTGGATTCCAGGCTCCTCGTATCTGGATGCTTCGACGTGGAACAGACTCGGCGCCGACGCCAGGAACAACATGCTCTACCTTCCGTGTGTGCCCACTGTCACCATTGAGGTTGTGACAGACGTCGACACCATGGAAGACTTGCAAGCGAAAGCCGCGCGGTGCATTGCAGCAGGAACACGCGAGGCTGTCGTGGTGGACACGCAGCGCGATCGCATGTGGATCCATAACCAAGGCGAGACGCCGTACTTCGCCTCGCCCCTCGGGACGATCACATTTGATTCGTGGCCCGGGTTTGGACTCGACTGCGTCTCGCTGCGGGCTGCGGGAAGAAGCGTTTTCGAGTGATGAAATCACCCGCGGTTCGTTTACTTCTTGTTAATTTACAACTGTCAACACCATGGTGCAAGTTTGTTGACTGATGGACGAATTCGGAAGATCCGGATCCGCATCAGCAGCAGCTCCCTTGGCCATTCTGCCAAAGAACCAAGGAAGCGACATCGATGGAAGCCACTTAGCCACCACTACAGAGAGACGTGGCCTGTATGGCTTGGAATAGCAGGCACCGGCTTGGCTGAGTGGCGTTTCGAGATCCGTGAGCCTCCATCAAACGCGCATCACATCAACCGCCTCAATGCCATCAGTGCCATCCACCATCCACGTGGCCGGCACCTGCCAAGGGGGGGGGGGGGGGGGG
>JAADXN010000737.1:0-16629 GCA_023337875.1 Pythium apleroticum | reverse complement strand
TGCATGGCGTCGACGTAGAATCCATCGGCTAGCTCCATGATATAGAGCCCGCGTCCACTTTTGTTGAGCTGTACCTTGGCTACATCGTCGATGACGAGACCAACATACTCGCGAATCAAGGCGTTCTTCTGGATGTCGCCGGTGGCAAACATACCGTCACCACGTCCTTCGCAGGCTCTCCGCTCAATACAGACGCTGGAACCGAGTTGGATCTCACGGTTCGTGCACTGGGGACCGAGGGGGCAGGTGTCGTCCGTGCACTCAGTCATGTTGAGACGATTCGGACACATGGAGTCGCAGGCTCGGACACACGCGCACTTGCGTGGAAGCTTCTGTCGGGGGACTCTCTCCACCCCCACACTGCGGTCAATCACATTGTACTTGTGCGCCTCCTTGGCTGATACTTTCAGTAGACGCTCGGCCCGCTTTCGTAGCGCGCCATACGACTTGTCAGAAACACGACCGGGTTCCAGCGCCTTGAGCTGGCCCACAACTTCCTCCCACGTTGGCGTCGGCATACCTTGCCGCTGGTTCTCACAAAGCCAGTCTTTCACTGGAGTTGCTGCAGCGGTTCTACGATAGATGGTGTTGTCACCAAAGGGTAGGGGAGGCTGAACGTCCGTCGTTGCTGCAGCTATCCACGAGCGCAGCGTAGACTCGCCAATGTTATGGTGTCGCGCGACGAGCTCGCGGTTCGCCTTGGATGGCTTGGCCTGGTACTCTCGCGCCGCTTGGCGTCGTAGCGCCTCGGTCGCGTTCCGCTTTCCTCCTTGGCGGCCGGGTGGTGCCATCGTACGGGAAAACGCGGTGTGTGATGCACTCCGCGGTGGTTTGAGGTTTTTATAAAGCAACGTTCGATTGGAATAAAACCTCGCCGTCGGCGACCTGTCCGCACATCGGCAGGTTGAGGGTATGGTACCTTGAAGTGGTCTTCCCCATTTACCCAGAAACGACTTCGGCGAGTCTCACAACAATCTAGCACCAGCAAAGTGCAGACAACAAGTCACGTAAAACGGCATGTGATGTCTCTAGTCTGTTACTTCAACGCGCTACACTGTCTACCACACACTCATACGAGGGGAGCGGGTGAGCGCTTCTTCCTTCCTACTCCTTTCGTCGAAGTGCCAATCAAGCTTTCGCACCAAAGACGCTGCTGAAGCGCTGGCGACAGAAAGCAGACAAGCCGCTGGATCCCCGACTAATCCCCTCGGAGTGTTGGCGTCGTTTGTTCCGAGTCGCGCGACGCCCCCAGTGCCGGACAGAAGCGCGAGCCCATCATCTCCCTTCCGCAGCGACGACGGCGACGCTGCGTCGACAGAAACTGGATCTCGTAGTTGTCTTCATCACACAAAGCACCAAAGGACGGACAGGCGGGGCTCTTACTGCCTCCGTTGTGGGTAAATTGCCAAGCAAATGAACCGTCCAAGTCGGGAGATCACCATCATTCCTGAGAAAGTACAGCCATTCCTATCCCTTCAATTGACGCCACAAGGCGGATTCGGCGCCTGTGCGAGCTCCATTACCCAGTATCCACCACGACCGCACCGGTCACTTGCAGGCGACTTGCGCGTGCATGCAGTGACTAGCCACGTAACCTTCGTAAGGATTTGCGTAAGCGGAACGGATTAAGCGGAGACCTTCAGTCCGTCTCACGTCACATGCATTCCACCTGTCCTTCCTGCATCCAGATCCTTTTACCCACAATGCCCTCACTCCTCCCTTCGTCTTCGCCAGACTGGAACTCCCAGGGCAATACCGGTCGGCTCGCATACGGCAGCACACGCTCGCTGCTTCTAGCAGAGCTCACTTTGCAATTTGCGCTCTTCGCCTCACGTCCAGAGCCCCAAATCTCAAACTCAAGCCCAAGCCATCGAGCCTGCCTACCAGGATGTCCAAGAATCTGGATATCGTCGAGCGCGTGTCCTACATCAGCGGCAGCACCCGTGACAAGGTGGACAATGACGGAGCCAAGTACCAAGGTCTCCAGACGCCGGATGTCGAAGCCGGCGGAGCTCTCCGCGAGGGCGGCGCTCCGAACGTCTTCTCTCGTGATTACATCGGCATCGTCGTCCAGTACGCAGCCGTAGGTCTCATCTACGGCACTCTGCCAGGCACGATCTACCCGTTTTTGCAGAAGTACCTCAACATGCAGGGCAACCAGACCATCACGGCGCAGACGCTCATGGACATGCCGTGGTCGTTCAAGGTGCTGTACGGCATCGTGACGGACTGCTTCCCGATCTTCGGCTACCGTCGTCGTCCGTACATGATCATTGGCTGGTCGCTGTGTGCGTTGATGCTGATCATCATGGCCAGCTCTCCAGTGGGTGCACCGTACTACACGGAGTCCAAGTACCGCTCCGTGAAGCCCGAGGACTACACGCCTGAGATTGAGGCGACGTTCAACAAGGCGGCTCAGGGCAAGGGCGGCAAGTACGTCATCCTCATGATGCTGGCGGCCTTCGGGTACCTCATGGCTGACGTTGCGGCGGACGCTGTTGTGGTGGAGCTGGCGCAGCGTGAGCCCACGGAGATCCGTGGCCGCACCCAGACCATCATCTACACAACACGCACGGTCTTCGTCGTGATCGCGCAGCTGATCCAGGCCTTCGGCTTCAACGGCGAAGACTACGGCGGCCACTTCGACTTCTCCATCAGCTTCCCGACACTCATGCTGATCCTCGCAGTGTGCTTGGTGCCTGTGGTCCCCATCACGTGGTTCTTCATCAAGGAAGAGAAGGCCGTGCGGTGCGATCTCGGCTCGTACATCGGTGAGCTGTGGACGGCGCTCAAGTCGCGTGCGTTCTACCAGATCATCGCGTACAAGTTCTTCTCGGGCGTGTTTGAGAACTTCGTGTGGGTGGCGCAGAACCCCGTGCAGGACTACTGGGCCAATGTCACGACGCTCAACGAGAAGATCTCTGGCGTGCTGGGCGACTTCATCTTCGCGTGTGCGCTGATCACGACGGGGAAGTACGGCCTCGGATGGAGCTGGCGTGTGATGCCGATTGTCACGATGATCGCGGTGATCGCGCTCGACTCGATCGTGACGATGCTCACGGTGTGGGATGTGGTCCGCAACCAGTGGTTCTGGCTGGGAATGCCCATCGTCGAGAAGCTTCCAAAAGGCATCAGCTTCATCATCTCCACGTACGTCACGGTGGAGCTCGCTGGCGTCGGTAACGAAGGCGCTGTGTACGGTCTGTTGACGACCGTCTCGAACCTCTCGGGTCCGTTCGCGTACACGATCGCCAAGAACGTCGACTCGATCATGGACTTTGACACCGAACGCATCAAGTCCGACACGAATGCCGTGCGGAAGGACGTGACGATCTCGATCATGATCATGTACGCCGCCAAGCTCTTCTCGCTGTGCTTCTTGGTGATGCTGCCGCGTCAGAAGGCCGAAGTGCAGGCACTCAAGCGCAGCGGCCAGTCGAGCGCGTTGATTGGCGGAATCACAGTGTTCTACTTGACGTTCGCGCTCATCTGGACCGTCACGACCAACATCTTGGGCATTTTCGAGAGCACGTCGTGCCTCAAGATCGCCGGCGGTGATGGCTGTTAAAGTGTGGGGACAGCCACGTTCGCCGCGACACCGTACCGGCACTGTTGCGTCAGGAGTCGAAAGAAGAAGTGTAGCCATGTGCAGGAGAGGATGTGATTCGCTAGTCAATGCTTCTGTTTTTCATGCTTTCGATTTTTCTTTCGCCAGCTGCTGCAAGCGGCTTGGTACAATGAAGTTGCTTAAGTTTCAAAGACTGCCGGCGTGCTTTGTGAAAGTTGTTTCACGCGCTGGACTATGGTGGCGAGGCCTCAAATGGCGAATCGACGAGCAACACTGACGCGCAACACTCGGTAACTGTGAGACGACGAGTTTCGCGCTCAGTAGCACGTGAGATTAGAGAAGGAGGCAGAGATTTGGCGGCCATATTAGTCCTAATCCAGAAGTGCCCGACAGACCTACTCTCAGCTGCACGTCGAAAACGCCATCACTAATACCACTGCTGCTGCATGTGTAGCGATGTGCAGGAGAGGATTTAATTGGCTAGTCAAAGCTTCTACTTTTCCACTCTTTCAGTCCACTGGAAGCAGCGTGGAAGGCATTGTATGCGCCAGTGCCTCGGGGGTGCAGTGGGTTTTGTGAGAATACGCTTGTCTGCGAATTCCGTCACAAGCGTAACGTTGAGTCTTTGACTGAAATGCTGTGAGAATCGGCGTGAGATCCTGGACGTACCAGCCGCACCGTCAACCGAGCTGGCTCCAACCTGGCTCGTGCGGCGTTTCGTGAAGAGGAAGTGATCCACACTTTGCTGAAGGCTACAACGCTTCCCCAGATCTTAGGAGACATGCTGCGCTCACTGAAGCCAGCCAGTCTGTGTTTGCGTGAGGCCGGAGCGACGTGACCATTCGAAACCTCGTCCAGACTGCTTTCACTGAACCTTCACGAAATCCGTGGAATCTCTGAGCGTTCGTCGGTTACGAAGCCACATTCACGCCCCACCAACAGGCTTGAGCTGTGTGTTTGTCAAAGGTACCGCAGAAGCACTTGGCCGTCGAGGTCGTCCATCGCTCAGTGTGCTTCCTGCCCCCATTCCACTCCAGTGCCAACTCCAGCCGTGTGGCGCGCTTACGACGATGGCGCATCACCTCGAAATCGTCGAGCGGCTTTCGCTCATCAGCAATCCAGCGCATGACAAAGTGGACCCTGAGCACGGAGATATCAGAGACCGTGGCGACAGCAAGTTCCACGGTCTCAACACGCCTGACTTTGAGGCTAGCGGAGCTCTACGCGAAGGTGGTGCTCCCGATGTCTTCTCACGCGAGTACATCGGCATCGTCGTCCAGTACGCAGCCGTGGGGCTTGTGTTTGGCACGCTGCCAGGCACGATCTACCCTTTCCTCCAGAAGTACCTCAATATGCAGGGCAACCAAACGGTGTCGGCGCTCACATTGGTGGATATGCCCTGGTCCTTCAAGGTCTTCTACGGCATCGTCACGGACTGCTTCCCTATCTTCGGCTATCGTCGACGCCCGTACATGATCATCGGCTGGTCGCTGTGCGCGCTGATGCTGATCATCATGGCTAGTTCGCCCGTTGGAGAGCCGTACTACACAGTCGCCAAGTACCGCACTGTCAAGCCGAAGGACTACACGCCTGAGATCGAGGCGACGTTCAACCGCGAAGCCCAAGACAAAGGTGGCAAGTACGTCATCCTCATGATGCTGGCGGCCTTCGGGTACCTCATGGCTGACGTCGCAGCCGACGCGGTCGTGGTGGAACTGGCGCAGCGTGAGCCCATTGCGATTCGAGGTCGAACGCAAACCATCATCTACACGACGCGCACGATCTTCGTCATCATCGCGCACCTTGTACAGGCGTTTGCCTTCAACGGCGTCGACTACGGCGGCCACTTTGACTTCTCCATCAGCTTCCCGATGCTCATGCTGCTGTTGGCGATCTGTCTCGTGCCCGTGATCCCCATCACGTGGTTTTTCATCAAGGAAGAGAAAGCCGAGCGTTGCCACTTTGGCTCGTACGTTGGTGAGCTCTGGGAGGCACTCAAGTCACGCGCGTTCTACCAGATCATCGCGTACAAGTTCTTCTCCGGTGCCTTCGACAACTTCGTGTGGGTGGCAGCGAACCCTGTTCAGGACTATTGGGCCAACGTTACACCGCTCAACGAAAAGATCTCGAGCGTTATCGGAGACTTGATCTTCACGGTCGCGCTGATCATCACGGGCAAGTACGGTCTTGGCTGGAGCTGGCGCCTGATGCCCATTGTGACGATGGTGGTTGTCATCTTCCTCGATTCCATCGTCACGATGCTCACAGTGTGGGACGTCGTCCGCAACCAGTGGTTCTGGCTGGGTATGCCAATCGTCGAGAAGCTTCCCAAGGGTGTGATCTTCATCATATCAACGTACGTGACAGTGGAGCTCGCCGGCGTGGGCAATGAAGGCGCCGTGTACGGACTGCTCACGACAGTCTCCAATCTGGCTCGGCCGTTCGCCTATACGATCGCCAAGAACATCGACTCGACGATGGACTTCTCCACCGAGCGGATTAAGTCGGACACGTACGCTGTGCGGAAGGACGTGACGATCTCCATCATGATCATGTACGCGGCCAAGCTCTTCGCGCTGTGTTTCCTCGTGCTGCTGCCGCGTCAGAAGGCCGAAGTGCAGGCCCTCCGACGCAGTGGCCAGTCGAGTGCGTTGCTCGGTGGCCTCACGGTGTTCTACTTGACGTTTGCTTTGATCTGGTCCGTCACCACCAACATCCTGGGCATCTACAAGAGCACGGCGTGCCTCAAGATTGCCGGGGGCAATGGCTGCAAGTAGCGACTTTCTGGTTTGATTTCTGCACGTCGATTCTAAAAAAATGGTTCCATCTGATTGGCTGACAATATGTTCTATTTTTACGATGGTTGTGGTCCACACCAATCTGCGATCTTGAAACGGCGCCGAGTGCTGTCTTGGTGGTGTGAGTGGCACAATGATGAAAAGCGTGATCGCTGGCAACAATGGCGCCATCTACGAGCACATCGCAGTACGTAGCGACCACGCGAAGCTCGTAGATCGGGAGGTGGGACTCTGAGGCTGTGGTGCTTTGTGGGTTTACAGGCAGATGAGCTTCGACTGGAGCTGGAGCGGACGCGCGAGGAGCTCCACGCCACCAAGAAGCAGCTCACAGATCGGGTGAGTCCCCTCCCCTGATCGCCTCTATAGTCATACGCTCTTGAGGCTAACGTACTCGCGGTCAGGACTCGGAGCTGTTGCAGTTGAAGACGGCACATCGCAAGCTCCAGGACGCGCTTCGCAAGAAGGACAAAGATGTACAGGCCATTGAGTAGTTGCCACCCATCGTCACGATATCTGAGACTAACTGCTTTCGTCTCTGTTTATGTAGCTTCAGAATGTATTCGCCGTGCTGAGAGCGCCGCAAGACGCAGAGCTCACGAAGAAGCGCAAGACAGAGCTCGTGGAACGACTGCTTACGGAGACCCAGCAGCGGGTGCGTGTGATCGTGCGTCTGGATCATACCGCTGCCACGTCTCATCCATTCGTAGGTTGTGAACGCAGAAGCTGTCGCTGAAGAACGAAAACGAGAACTGGACAAGTTCAAGTTTAGCAGGTAAAGCGGCTTGCATGACGACGATTCTGGCCTCGTTTCGCAGTATTCTGACGGTCATTGGCTGCTTTCCGTAGCAAATTCCTGCGATATCAAGAGATGGAGGTGGAGATCGAAGAGTGCCACGCAGAAATCGAGCGGTTGCAAGTCGAACTCAGTCGGTACGCTGTGGTCGGGAAGCTCAAAGTCTCTCGGGCTCCCTTGGATGCCAGTCAGAAGACCAAGACGCCTGCCAAACCGATTGTGCGACGATCGAGTGGGAATCAACACAGTGAGTCTGTGGGGATGCGAGACCAGCAAGTCGCGCCTGTCCTCGAGCGCACAGTCCAGACTGTGAAGCCTTTGCCCCTTCAGCCTGCCCACAAGCGCGAGAGTTTCGTGGACAAGACGCGAAAGGCTGTGGAGTTGGAATACAGCAAGCAGCTTCGGCTGGCGGAGCTGGAGGCTGAGTGCGAGCTGGAGGAAAACCTGCGCATTCGAGCGAAGAGAGAGGCGCAAGCGCAAGCAGAAGCCCGAAGACGCAAGAGCCAACAGGACGCAATGAAGAGCAGGAAGACGGTCGCTGTGTCAAGTGCACCTGTGCCGAAAGAGAATCCAACTGTGCAGGCATACATCGAGGCGAAGGATCTCAACCAACCCTCAGCTGCACCAGCGAGCTCATCCGAGATTGCGATTGAGAGCATTGTGGCTGAGGATGAGCCGAAGGAGTCTGGGGCAGCGACTCACAAAGCCAACGATGGGATAGTCGCTGAGCCGTCACCTGACGAGATCTCGGCGGTCGCTGCAGTCGTGGAAGCAGTTGTCAATGCCGTCGAGCACGAGCCACCAGTGGAGGTGGTGGCGCCTCCCGTGGCTCAGGAACCCAAGCACTACGAGGAGGAAGACTTTGACGACGGACCAGAGGCTGACCACGACGACGATGACGACGAATCCGATTCAGTTGTCGAGGAGGCATCAACTGCAAGAGATACAGAAAAGCCCGCGGGTCCACACAGTGAGGAGAAGGCTGAGGAGGAAGTCTCAGATGACGACGAAGTGGGAGATTCCACCACCGAGAGCAAGCCACAGCCTGTGGCACATAACCCACGTGAGTCAATCATGCGAGAAGAAGTCTACGACGAGGATGAGAAGCCAGAGCAAGCATCGACCACTGGAAGCGATGAACAGCGAGAAACCCCCACGGCAACAAAGGCGGAGTATCGCCAAGGATTCGTCGTCTCCGTGGATCCACAGGAGGAAGAAGAGGAGTCGTACCAGCCTATGGAACCTGAGCACAAGCAAGGCTTTGTCGTCGAGCCAACATACGACACCGAAGCTGTGGCTGAGCCAGCAGCCGAGAGTGCCGAGACTGACCCCGCGAGCGGGCGCATTGCGGAAAATCCTGTGCAAGAGGATAGTGAGATCGTGGCTGAGGAGGCCACGAAGGCGAATGAACCGACGGAACAGCACACATCAGTTGCAGTCGAAGAGTCTGGGTTCAAGGAGGAGGAGGAGCCAACGCATCACACGGCTAGCGCTGCCAGCAGCGAGTCAACGGAGGAATCGCGTGAGCTTCCTGAAGCGCAGCCAGCAGCGATTGCTGCGGAGGAGGAGATCCATGAGCCCACGCCTGCAGAACTGCCTCCAATATCCACCGACCAGAAAGACCCATCGAGAATCAACAGCAGCAACGAGCCCAGCGTCGCGCAACGTGAACTTGAAGAAACTCCTACTCCCAGCTCACCAACCGAGTCACCGCACCGCGTCGTTGAGGAGACTGTCGCGGATCCGAGCCATTCCAGTTCCATCGCTGGAGATCCAGGACACGAGCAGGACGAGAAGGAGATACCTACGACAGGTGTTAGTGAAGACGCAGCCGCTGAGAAGCCCGCGCCAGTTCACACGGAGCCTGCAGCCGACGAGACCGCGGTCACCGTCGCGCAGACTCTCCACGACTGCGACGACGCCATCGACGCGGCGACTTCCGTCATCCACCACCAGATCGATGACGCTCTGGCTGAAGCCTCTGCACTCACAGAGGCATCCTCTACTCATGCAGAGACTCTCAGCACTGCCTCCAACGCAGAGCTCACAGCCAGTGAACTGAAGGCGGCCATGGACTCAGCGGCCCGAAAGATCCAGCGCTTTTGGCGCGAAATGGAGAGAAAGTACACTCCGTCAGCAACGGCGGGGACGCCCGCCACAGCCACGCCACGCAGCGGCCACAGCGGCACGTCGACGCCCCTGGAGAGCGCAGAGAGCCCCGTATCGGAGACCGATGGCTGGTGAGCTCTTCAACATCGACCTTCGTGCAACCTTCGCGCAACATTCATTGGCTCTTGGGACCTGCTCATCCAGAAAGGCACTCGCACTCGCACGCCCCAGAATGATCGCCTGCGTCGCCGTCGTTGGCGCGTCCGTACGTCGCCTCTGCTGCGTTAATGGATGTGGGGACTACATGGAGGACGTGTGTACTGATGGCTGGAATGCGCGTGGGCTGTGAACAGAACAGTCCGCTGTACGTGCGCACGTTTGAAGACGACGAGGAGCTGGGCTTCCACTACATCTCACACGTGGCGCTCGACATCGTGGAGGAGCGGCTGCGCGCCGCCAGCACCACGGCCGCCAAGGACGACATGTACCTGGGCTTCCTGGGGCCGATTGAAGACTACCGAGTGTGCGTGTAAATCCTACGCATCACCACTGATGATGATCGCCAACTCCTGTTTGCTTTTCTGTGTGAACAGCTACGGCTACGTGACCAACACGTCGGCCAAACTGATCGTGATCATGCAGGACGGACCTGTCCGAGAGTCCGAGCTGCGCTCCGTACGGTATCGCTGCTGCCTCTACCAGTGTCTGTGTGGGGACTGACTGCTTTGTCTCGCGCAGTTCTTCGCCGAGCTCCACAAGCTGTACGTGAACGCTGTGTCCAACCCGTTCGCGCCGCTGGGCGAGCGCATCACGTCGCAGCTCTTCGAGAAAAAGGTCACAGCGCTCGTGCAGCAGCAGAACGCTGCGGCGTAGCCCACGTAACGTGGTAAATTCGTCATGTTTTGGCTTCGTAAAACAGATTTCTGGGGGAAGATTTACATGTTGAGAGCCTCGAGCGACAGATCTCCGACGCCCTGGTCATGGCCCGCGTCGTCGTCGTCATCATCCGAGTCCTCTTCGTCTTCCTGGTCGATCTCGGGCATCGGGAACCGCAGAATGGCCGCGACGCCACTGATCTGGCCCAGCTTCTCGCCCGACACGTGGAGGCTGCTGAACAGCCGCACGACGCCGCCGTTGTCGCGCACGCTCTCGACCAGATCCACGTACTTGCGGCGCGTGGCGATGTCCTGGTTGCGGAACAGCTCGTCCGTGATCAGCAGCGTCTCGATCGCGAGGTTCTCGTTCGCCTGCGTCACGTGCTTGTAGCCGTAGTACGCGCGGTCCTGGTCCGTGTGGAGCATGCGGAAGAACGTCTCGAGCGCGCGCACGTCCTCGACGGCCTTGGTGTCGGCGACCTGCGACTGGATCGACGCGTCGTTGAGCACTTCGTCCAGCGCGTGCTTGTGGCCCGACGACGAATGGCACAGCACGAACTTGGACTTGTTCTCCAGCAGCAGCTTGTCGTCCTGGCGGACCGCCTGCTCCAGCATGTACTTGTGGAAGTCGTCCTTGACAAAGCCCGGACTCGCCAGCAGCACGCACTTGACCAGCTTGAAGTCGATGTGCTGCTTGATGGAGCGCACGATGTTGTCGTAGAACTTCTCGAGCCCCTTGGCGTGGTTGGAGCTGCCCGTGCGCTTCTTCGGGATGCTCGACTCGATCTTGGCCTTGATCACCGTCATGTGGCCCTTGATCAGGCACAGATGCGCGAGCCCCGTCTGCATGACCACGGCCGCCAGCTCGGCGCGCTTGGTGATGTCGCACGCCGTCTCGATGCGCTCGAGCGACATGACGTCCCAGCATGGCTTCACCAGCGTGAAGTCGCGGTTCATCTCCAGGTCCAGCGTGTGGTACGCGCCCATCTATCATACAGAGAGCGCCATTCGCGGTGTCAGTGGTTCATCGGTGCCATGGTTGCTATTGTAGTAGGGAGGACAGGACGTACGCGGACGTGCTGGTTCTCGAGCGAGTTCTTGCCCTTGATGCGCAGCACGCACAGCATCGGGTCGAAGTTGACCTGCTCCACCTCGATCTGCAGCGTCAGCCGCACGCGCTGGCTGCTCGTGGAGCCCGTCACGCCTTCCTTCACCACCTGCAATGGCGAGCATCACCACCACCATCGCCGTTAGCCTCGCGTGAATCTCACGGAGCTGCTCGCGTCGGCAGCTCCTACTACTACTAGCTCCTCACGCACCTTGCGGATCGTCGTGGTCTTCACAGAGTCGCCCACGTGGATCAGGTTGTACACGTGCCACATATCCTCCGGCTCCTCGGCGCGCAGCACCACGGAGCCGGCGCCATCCTTCTCGCTGATCTGCTTCTTGAACAGCTTCATATTCAACCCGCCCGAATTGGCTCTGCGTGTCCACACCCAACTGAGAGGTATCTTGCGTACATTCGTGCAACCTCCATCTGCGACGTGGTCCACACCACTACATGTGGTCCACACTCCTCCCGGCCCGTTTGAACGACGCCGTTTCGCGCCAACGCGCGCCAGGTGTCTCCCCTCCTCTCCTCTCCGCTCCTCCCTCCTTCTCTCCCCTCCGCTATTTTCCCCTCACTCTCCTCTGTGGCATTTTTGGTGGAAAACCGGTGGCGTGCTCGTACCGGTATCCCCCAGTAGTAGTTGCGGGTTCAACATGGCGAAGCGAGATACCTTGGAGTCGGCGGACGAGCTGGCGGCGCATGGCGGCGCGTCCTCCTCCGCGCCCGTGGCGGTGTCCGTGAACACCTCCACGCCCACGGGCTCGGCGTCGGCGTCGGCGGCGGGTACGCCCACGAGCGTGACGTCCTCCTCCGTCGGCGCGGCCGCGAACGGCAACGCGCCGCCCAGCGTCTCGGCCGTCTGGGCGTACTTCGACAAGGACGCGCTGGGCAACTCGCTGTGCAAGTTCTGCGACCGCGTGATCAAGGGCCACCACTCGTCCAACCTGCTCTCGCACCTGCGCACGGCCGGCCGCACGGACGCCGCCCACGCGCAGGCCAGCGCCATCTGCGAAGAGCACCGCGAGACCAAGCGCCACGTCAAGAGACAGAAGCTCGCCATGCCCACGGCCGCCGAGTTCGCGGCCACGTACCCGCACCTCGTGGCAGCGGCGGCGGCGGCCGCTGTGCCGGCGTTTGGCGGCGCGCAGTTCGCGGCGGCGCTCAAGAAGGACAACGCGTTCTACCCGTCGTCGGCGGCGGCGCTGGCGGCGGCCGCGGCGGCTGCCACGCTGTCCAAGGAGCAGCACCACGCCTCGCAGGCCAGCGCGAACGTGATCGCCCCAGGCCAGGTGACCTGCTCGGCCGACCAGCTCGCGCAGGACTTTGGTACGTGGTTTGTACTTGTTGTTTGGCTGAGAGAGAGAGAGAGAGAGACAGGGGACGCACTGACGGAGAGACTGTTGTTGTTGGTTACAGCGCTGATGGTGCTGACGGAGAACCTGCCCATCAACTTTGCGACGCAGCCAGGCTTCCAGAACTTCGCGCAGCTGCTGCTGGCCGACAAGAAGTCGATGCTGCCGGACGAGGACGCCGTGCTCAAGAAGATCCTCATGCTGCAGCAGAGCCTCGCGCTCACGTCCAAGATGCTGCTGGAACGAGCCCGAGGCGTACGTTCACGTGGCTGGTATGTGATGATGTGTAGAGATCTAACAGGCTGCATGGTTGGTGTTTTATAGGTCGCGATCTCGGTCGAGTCGTGGCGCCACCCGTCGCCGGAGATCAGTGCCACGGCCAAGTACCTGTCGGTGGCGGCGCACTTCAGCATCAACTTCCGCACGTACCACATCACGCTGAGCTGCACGCCCGTGGGCACTGGCGTCGACGTCGCCACGTTCCGCTCGCTCGTGGACCAGACGCTCGAGGTACGCAAGGCTCCCACCCACACCCAGTGGCTTACACAACCCTCCTGACAATCGACTGGCTTATCTTGTGTGAACAGCGCGCCGGAGTCAAAGACAAGGTCATTGCCTGCGTCGTTGGAGACCTCGCGTGGCGTGACGACGCCGACGGAGGCATCACGTCGGGTGATTTGCCGTGCGCCTTCGTCCCCACGAGCCTCGACGGCCGCCTGATGTCGGGCGAGTCGCACCCAACGCACGTGATCCCATGCGCTGCGACGCTGCTGCGCCAGTGCATCAAGAAGTCGGTGTTCGCCGCCAGCTTCCCTCACCACATCCTGGCCATCGACGACTTCTTCCGTCGTCTGGCCCAGCACGGCGAGGCGTTTGCCACGCTCAAGCGCAAGTGTCCGCTGCTGGACCCGGTCATGCTGATCGACGACGAGGCCTTTGCTGCGGCGTCGCGCTCGTACAACGACGTGCTGCGTGATATCCACGACGCCTTGGGGACGCTGGAGACCATCGCGCAAGACCACCAGCTCGAGTTCTTGAGCCCGGTCGTGATCGAGTGGATCAGCGTCGTCTCCAAGAAGCTGCGTCCGTTTGCGCGGTACGCCGACGCCTTTGAAGCGGAGAAGCAAAAGCGCAATGGCAGTGACAAGGAAGTGCACAAGGACAGCATCTCCAACGTCTCGACGATCGCTGCGTTCCTGGTCGAGTACGTTGAGAAGCAAGTCGCCGGTGTGAGCGAGGGCGGCGATGCCACTGACGTGCTGTCGTGGAAGTCGTTCTACATGCTGCTGGCCAAGGATTTGCGTGCTCGCTTCTCGCACTTGTCGCCGCAATCGCTCGCGGCTACGCTGCTGGACCCTCGCTACAAGGACCGCGACTGCTGCTACCTCGAGCCTGAGCTGGAGCGAGTGTCCGCCGAAGGCTACTTGCGTCAGTTGCTCGAGATCCCAGGAGACATTAGCACCACTGGCGCTCGCACTGCGGGTGAGAATGGTGAGAAGGAAGCGCGTGCTGCCAACGGCACTGACGACAACGAGGACGAAGACGATGATCTGCTCGCGCAGCTTCCGTCGACTGGATCACGAGACGCGGCTCCGGAGGGTAGCGAGCTGGTGGCGAGCTGGACGAACGAGCTGACAGCGTTCCTGTCTCTCCCTCTCGCCGAACGCAACGTGGACCCGATGGCCTGGTGGAAGGCCAACCAGCTTCGCTTCCCGCTGCTCGCCCCGTGTGCCGAGCTCTTGCTCGCGCTTCCCGCTGCCGCGACGTCCGGCGAGACAACGCTGAGCCGCGTGAACCAGACGCTGCTGCGCGTGGAGGGCTTCGCGCTGGACCGCTCAATCGCGACGACGCCGACGCTGGTGAACGCGTTCCTGACGTTCCAGAAGAACCGAGAAAACGTCATCGAGTGGTTCAACAGCAACTCGACGGTGCTCGCCGACTCGTCGGCCATCTCGGAGATCGAGGCCGCCAACTTTAAGCACGTGGAGAACGTCTGAGCAGGCAAGAGCACGCAAAAGGACGATGTTGTTTACTATATCTACGCTAGCCGAAGGGATAATGCAAACTTGTGTGTATAACGCCGACAACGAGCACGAGATGCCCCGTTAAGCTGGATGCGAACGCAGCCAACACGATCACGCCTGCGTTGGCGTTGGACGTGGGGAGCCAGCGGACCGCAGAGCTGTCGCGAAGTCCTCTCCGTGTGCGTTGGTGACCTCGGCGTTCTTCATGAACGCTCCGAGGGCACCCAGGTAGCCTTCGTGCTTGCAGAAGCGCGCCTGCATCTCGCCCTTGGACCAGAAGTTGATGGCGTACGACAGCGTGCGCGCCGAGATTTTGTTGTGGCGCAGAAAGTTGCCAACGAAGAAGATGCGCTTGGTCTTGTACAGACACGAATTGAGGAACGCGATCTGGCCGATGTTCTGCGTGACCATGACCAGCAGCGAACGCGCCACGTCGGCGTCCGACACGTTGTCGCGGGACTGGGTCATCATACCACCGAAGCTGGACGCGACGGTCGTGGCGGGCAGGTTAAACTTCTCGTACGAGCCGCCGTAGATGTCGCCGACGGTCATGTCGACGTTGTAGTTGGAGCCGTTGACCGAGATGTCGAGTGCGTCGTCGTACGAGCGGCACTGCGTGAGAAGGCGACACAGACCCCAGTACGTGCCGCCGCCGATGCTGCTGCCACTCACACGCTCGAAGTCGTTGGGGCCTTTCACGTACAGCACGCTCACACCGGATCCGATGCTGACAAGCTGCATCATCATACAGGAAGAAGGCCACCGGTGAGTGGACTGATGATGTGGATTCCATACGGGGAGAACTCACCAGGTACGGGAAGATGTCTTCGTCCATGTCGTACTGGATCACCTTCATGCGGGACGCCGCCATGGCCTTGATGTCCACGTCGTCGAACGTGTACACTTCGTCTGACAGCGTCGTGAGCAGGAAGTTGAGACCGAGGATCGTGCACTCGATCTCGTCGTACTTATCGAGTTCAATGCCCGCAAGCTCGCTGAACATTGGCTCATACTGCACGAGGAATCGTTAGTCAAGTGGGACTAGCATGGCTATTGAAGTCATGCAGGCACGCAGTACCTTGTGAGCGCCGCCGCCTGTGCAGGGCACCGATCGCAGCGACTGGTTGAGCCCTTGGGAGGCGATAAACTCAATGGCTTCGCGCGTGTGTTTGGTCTCGAACCGGATAAAGTGAAAGAGCTGTAGTGCACACAAACTCACTGTGAGACTCACTATCAAGACCAACTGAGCACGGGGGACATACCCCTTGCAACTGCTTTGAGTGGACGCGCAGGCGCACGTCCTGCACGCCAGTCGTGCCAAACAGCTCGTTCTCCATAATGAACTTGGTCATTTCGCCTGCAGCGAACTCGAGGGACGCGGAGCGTGGCCGCTTCCTCGTCTCCACCACCGCCTGTCCAGGTGGGGACGCTGGTGATGCAGGCCCAGCGGCGGTGGCGGTGACTGCGACCTCCCGCTTCTCGAAGAACACGATCTTGGCGAGCGTGCCTCCGATATCCAAGCCAAAGCACTGGCCCACATCCGACCTACAGCCCAACACCACACAAATGTCAACACAACGGCACAGACTGCAGCGCTGCGTGGCAGATTCAGCACGCACTGCTTGGAGATCTTCTTGTACGTGACGCGCTGGCGCCACAGGCGATGGCGCGCCTTCTTGCGGCGGAAGCACAGCAGCGCGATGGACGAGCTCACGAAGAGGAAGGAGCTCGTGAGCAGCACGCGGTCCACGGACGACGCCGTCGCCATGCTGCTGCTGCTGCCTTGAGCACCGGAACTCGCAGCCGAAGGGACCACTTGCAGTGCCTATAGATCCGTTTGTTTGTTATCGATTAAGACAGACGCTGTACAAAACGCGTTTAGAACGCAAGAATATTTTTGAGATGTGTATAAAACGATTCGGAAGTGAGACAGAAAATATGTAGCCATCCGTGGGTCCGACCAACTGATCGCCTCACGGACGGGCAGCTCGCGCTGTGG
>JAADXN010000736.1:0-16645 GCA_023337875.1 Pythium apleroticum | reverse complement strand
ACTTGAGAGACGACGCGATCTTCGCCTCACTAAACAGAGCAAGCACCTTGGCATCGTACGCGGCGCCTTCGCTCTGGATGACTCGCTTGGACACGAGCTGTCGCGATCCGCCACGGTAGTTGACCAGCCAGACGATGCCTGTTGCTCCACTGCCGATGACTCGCAAGTCGCTGATGTCACCCGCGTTGAGACGGTGACACAGGTTTGGGTCGGCTTGCTGGTGCAGAACGAACTGGGCGTGGCCATGCCGTAGTCGCACCCCGTGAGTTTGGTGTGCTCCGCGTCTTGGTCGTACACGATACACGGCGCGTCCGGCAGACACGGCGCCGGACAGCTCGCCAGCACGGTGTTGCGAGGCAGCCCAGCGCAGTTGTCCTCGTCGACGGTGAACGGCACCGAGCCGCTGGCGAGATCGTCAGAGCGGGAGCTATTGGCGCCGTTCAGCACTATGTCACGATAAGCGGAAGCGCCCTTTTGTGCAGCCAACGGAGGCCACGAGCGCAGCCGCGATCACTGCGGTTGGCGACCGGACCTTCGAAGCCTGCAGCCTCGCAATGTCGCACCCAAACCTCATCCATAGCTTTCATGGCCTTCGTTGCGTCGTGTCAGACGAGTTTGCACCACGTCCTGGTCCAGAACAGGGCTCCCAACAATCCAGATCGGCTCAGCGAGTTGTGCTTACTAGGGCAGACTGCAAGCTTTTAAGCACTTCGGTTCAAAGATCAAAACCACTCAACGTTTGGATATCCTTGCTCACTTGTGTTTGTTCTGCCGAAGAAGCGAACGCAGCTTGTACGAGACCTGCATTGCGGTCGGTCGCTCGTCTGGTTCAAACGCCAGGCACGCCTCCGCCATCTCTCGAATCTCTGGGGGGCAGTCAGATGACAAGGACGGACGCAGTTGGCCGCTGGCGACCTGCTGAAGCAACTGTGACTCTGACGAGACGCCCTGAGCTTCTTGGGCGTACGGCACTTGGTGCGTGTCCAGCTCGCACAACACCACGCCAAACGAGTAGATGTCGCTTGACGACCCGTAGCTCGTACTGCCGTTGAGGATCTCTGGCGCCAGCCATCGTCCAGTGCCAATCTCATTCGTGGTCATCGTGTTGCTGTCGGACTCGGGTCGTCCGGAGCCAAAGTCGCCCAGTTTGGCCTTGAAGTTTTTGTCCAGCAACACATTGCTGGACTTGAGATCGCGGTGGAGAAGCGGCGGGTTGAACGAGTGCGCGTACACCAGTGCCTCGATGATGTCGACCGCCAACTGCAGCTTCTGTGGCATCCACGGCAGAGTCGGAGGATCCGTTTTCGCCAAATACGTACCCAAGTCCCCGTTCGGCATGTGCTCGTACAGCACTTGGAGATCGGTCTTGTCCGTCCATGCCACGCCAACAAATGGCACGATGCTTGAATACTTGAGAGACGACGCGATCTTGGCCTCTGCGAAGAGCGCGAGGATCTTCGCGTCGTACGCGGCGCCTTCGCTCTGGATGACTCGCTTGGACACGAGCTGTCGCGATCCGCCACGGTAGTTGACCAGCCAGACGATACCTGACCCTCCGCTGCCGATGATTCGCAAGTCGCTGATGTCACCCGCGTTGAGACGGTGAGAGAGCATGTCGTCGTCCTTCCACCAAGCAACGGTCTTCGCTCCAGTCACTTGGGTACTGGCACCAGTCTCTTGATCTCTGTCCTCTGCCATCGCCAGATAATTCGATTGCTGGCTTGCATTCCGCTTGCGGCGCTTGACGATGAACAGGAAGATGACCACCACTGCGACAATGAAAGCCGACCCCAGGGCTCCCAGAGTCAACTTCGTGGATAGCGACATGCCGCGCGTGTTCCTTGCTATGTCCACATCTCCTTTGCTCGCTGGAGTCGTCTTTTTGCCCTGGGTAGAGTTCAGGTCAGAGCCAACTGCATTTGGGGGGTCTGTGACCTCACTCGGTCGTCCTGTGGAGCCAGCGTCCACGCTTGAAGAGCCTTCATGGCTTCCAGCAGTCGAACTGGAAAGCTCCGTCGCGTTGGTCGTGGCGTTGCGTGGTTGTGGAGTCGTTTGATTCTGCTTTTGCTCGAGCAGGTCGTTGTACTTGTTGGCGGTCGACTCGTCGACGATGATCGTTGGGACTCCTCCAACAACAGCCGCCGACCCGTTCACAACGACTCCGTTGCCAAGATCGATAGGAACACTCCTTCCTGTTGGCAACCAAATCCCGAGATCTGTCGTAGAGTCGAGCTGCAGGTCGCCCACGGAGGCGAGGAACGCTTGCTGGGACGGCGACAGGATGAGCGGAGACGCGAGGAGGTTGTCCTTGAGATTGCTGTGTTGTAGGAGAGGACGACGGTCAGCTAAGCCAAGCGAACTGATTGATACCAAGAACCATGACGACACGTACAGAGTCTTGAGTCCCGTGAGAGCAAACACGCTGGGCGGAATGCGGACGAGGTTGTTCCCACTCAGATCCCTACGAGCAGCAGATCCAAGTTAGCCACTCGTGAGCCAGTACTTCATGTCACCACAGCAGCGCGTACAGAATGATCAGGCTCGGCGCCGTGATGTCGATTGTCGTCAGCATGTTATGGCTCAGATCCCTGCATTGCACACATACCATCAACAAACGGCTCACATCGACCCAGGATTGAAGAACTTACAGCGAGATGAGCTTGGGCAGAGCTGTCGATCCGGTAGTGAAGCTGACGAGGCCATTCTGCGACAACGAGAGCGACTCTAATCGCTGCAAGTACGCAAACATTTCTTTCTGGCAGTGCTTTGAGGTTGGTGTGGCGTAGGTCGAGCGACGTCAGTCCAGTATGAGCTGACGCGACAATGCTGACCAAGTCGCTCTTGCTGAGGTCGATGTTCAGGAGCGAAAGCGACGTGACAGCCGGCGACCTGGAGAGTAGTTGTGAGTCCACACCGACGTCGGCAAGGCACGCTGTCGTTTCTTTCTCACGCTGCCCACCAGCGATCAACCTGCAGAAATACAAACTCGAGTGAGAAAACGATGACCTGGTCCTAGGCCATTCTCAAGGAACACGCGTACACTTCAGTGACCGTCTCCGTGACGTTGAGCACTGCGATCTTGCCAAGGATCGAATTGGAGAGGAACGGGATCTCCGTCGTCTTCAAGTTCTCGAGGTTGTTGTGGAACGGCTTCCGGGGGATGGTCGCGCCTAGCGTTGTCTTGAACGGAATCAAGAACTTGAACTGCGACTGAGGCTCGTAGGCGCCGAAGCACTGGAAGTTGCAAGTCTTCGCTTTGGCATTGACGGTGGTGCAGAACGACGCAGTGCTGGCCAAGTCGTAGTCGCACCCTGAAGGTGAACCAGGCACCGACTCGGGATCGAACGCGACGCAGGCACCGTTGCTCGGACAGTAGCCCTTTGCGCAACTGCTGAGGAGGGCGTTGCGCGGCAGTCCTTGACAGACATCGTTTGGAACATACCTGAGATCAGCCACTCCGAAGGCAACGGCCCGAGTCTGCAGCAAGTCGTTGTACAGCTTCGCGTTGGCGCTATCAACCAGAAGGACTGGGAACGACGGGTCTCCGCGAAGCGTGGTGTTTGTCGCGCCGACGAGGTACGATCTGATGTCGATGTCGTCACTGTACTTGCCGAAACCACGCTCGTCGGCCAACACCCGGGAGACTATCGCGGCATTGAAGGGCTCGACAACGTCGATTTGCAAGTGAGGCAGTCCCTCCGGGAACTGCAGCTGCTGCGCCGTCAGCACGAGCGGCCGGAACACCCAGTTCTCAGTGATTTGCCTACGCACAGGCGACCATTTCAATTAGACTCTCGTGGAAATCGGGTGGAGGTGTGTTCAACGTACAGTGATTGGAGCTTGGAGTAGGTGAACACGCTTTCTGGGATGCGCACGAGTTTGTTCGCATGCAGATCGCTATGAAATGTGAAGGAATCATGTCAGACACAGAGCGAACACGACGACCGTTGTGGGGAGTGATGCCACAATACGTACAGCATTGTGAGCTCTGGCGCTTGCACACTGAACTTCGCGATTTTGTTGTGGCTGACATCTCTGCAAGCGCACGCCCACAATACCACAAGTCAGCTCCCAAGACACCAACGGAATCATTGCATGGCGCTACGTACAGCTCGGTCAAGGCGGGCAAGCCTGGTGCAGTCGCTGCTGACGTACTGGAGTCAGCGAGTAGACCACGCGCGAGTCTTGGCGTCGACGTATCCTTCGTCCAGGAGATGGTCGTGATATTCGTCCGATTCAGGTTGAGCTTAGAGAGAGTGGGAGGCGCGAACGCGACGATAGCAGCAATGCGCTCGCTGCTCAGCGGGAGATTCGAGAGAACCAACGAAGTGACGGACGGCGCGTTCGCCAGCAGCGTGGGATCCACGCTGAGATCGAGGAAATCGTCCGAGTTTGGCTTTCTCGCGCCCGAGATTTCGCTACACAACGCCCGAGTCAGCATTTAGTGCCATTGCGTTTGGTTAATGCGCAGCTTGGCACTTACATTCTGGTGATCGCGTTCGACACGTTGAGCTCGCCGACGCCGAACACGAAGTTGTTCGACTGGTACGGAAACTCGTCTGCTGGCGTCTCGATCAGTTCTGGAAACGATGGACCTCGCTGTTGCGGATTGCCGAGAGGCGCTTTGAGTTCCACATGGAAGCCAAACGCTGACTTGTCGGTGTTCTTTGCGAAACAGTGGAACTCGCAGGTTTGCGTGCGGCCGCCGGAACAGAACGAGTTCCTGCTGGCCGTGCTGTAGTCGCAGCCGGTCAGCAGTGTGTGCTCAATGTCTTGATCGTAAATGATACACGGCGTGTCAGGTAGGCAGGGCGTCGGACAACTCGCAAGGACCGTGTTGCGTGGTAAGTCTTGGCAACTCGACGCGATGTAGTTTCTGGCTCGGATCTCCAGCAACGCGTTGTACTGCGCTGCCTTCTCAGCGTCGACAACGACGACGGGAAGCGACGGGTCCCCGCGAAGGAAAGTCTTCGTGCCTCCCTCCAGCAGCAGACTGATGTCGACAGTATCCGAGTAGTTGCCGAAGCTGCCCACTGTAGATGGCAGCCGAGACACAATGGCGGCATCCATGGGATCCTCGAGCCCGATAATCAGCTCAGGCAGCACTTCCAGGAACTCCAACTGCTGCGCGGAGAGCACGAGTGGCTTGATGATCGGGTTCCCGGTCAAAAGCCTACAATAACAAAGACAGTCGATTTCCATGGTCAGTGTCAACCTCACCCGGACTCAACGTTCATCGATGTGCAGCGTACAGTGTCTCAAGCTTGGTGTACGTGAAGACACACTCTGGTATACGCACGAGCTTGTTGTCGGCCATCTCCCTGATTAACCGTCGTCACGCATTGGAGTCAGCGAGCAAGACAATGGCAGCAACACAGTCGCACGCTTCGTTGACGTACAATAATACCAGCATCGGTGCTTGCAGATCGAACCCTGTCAGCATGTTCCAGCCAAGGAGCCTGCACAACATCATCCACGTCATATCACCATGGTCACGGACGCCAAAATTCGCGATCAAACGTACAATCGAGTCAGCGCAGGCAGGCTGGAGTCCGCTCCAGAGATGAGTGGGAGCTCGTTGTTTATCAGCACCAACTCCTCCAGCTCTGGGAACGGCGCAAACATCTCCCACGACACGTTCGCCAAGTCCACGTGCTCGAGAACTAGCTTCTTCAGTTTCGCTTGTGCGGACGCCAAGATTGCGAAGATGCGGTCGTTGCCGAGCGGTAAATTCGAAAGCGACAACGACGTGACGGACGGCGCATTCGCCAGCAGCTCCGCGTCCACATCCACTTCAACTTGTCGTCGGGTTTCTTCCTCAATGCCTCCCACGATTTCACTGCAACACATTCAGCAAAAGTCAGTATTGTCTATCGGCACCCACTAGCATGCGAGATACTCACACTTCGGTCGTGTCTGCGGACAGGCTCAGTTTGCCGATGGAGCGCACGAACGCATTCGCTTGGTGCAGATAGCCATGACTCGGATCATCAAGTATGTCGGCATCTTCAGACGTTCTCGGTCGTGGATCTCCGAGGTCCGGCTTATCGAGGTCCACCAAGAAGTTAAAGCTCTCCCGCGTCGTGTCTCGTCCGAAGCAGTGGAACTCGCACGTCTCACTGGCTTTGCTCGTGCAGAACGAGTTACTGCTGGCCGTGTCGAAATCGCAGCCTGTGAGCTGAGTGTGGTCGGCGTTTTGATCGTACACGATACACGGCGCATCAGGCAGACATGGCGCCGGACAACTGGCAAGCACGTTGTTGCGAGGAAAGTCTTGGCAACTCGGCGCGACGTAGTTCTTGGCTCGGAGCTCCAGCAACGCGTTGTACTGCACTGCCTTCTCAGCGTCGACAACGACGACGGGAAGCGACGGATCTTCGCGAAGGAACGTCTTCGTGCCTCCCTCCAGCAGCAGACTGATGTCGACATCATCAGAGTAGTCGCCAAAGTTGCCGCCCGCAGTCGGCAATCGAGACACAATCGAGAGATCCACGGGGTAGACGAGCTCGATCGCTAGCTCAGGCAATGCCTCCAGAAACTCCAACTGCTGGGCGGAGAGCACGAGTGGCTTGATGATCGGGTTGCGGGACAGAAGTCTACAGACCAGTCCATCGCTGTGGTCAGTGTCATCCGTGAACAGAGTACGTACAGTACGTACAGCGACTCGAGCTTGGTGTACGTGAACACGCTCTCTGGAATGCGCACGAGCTTGTTCTTGATGAGATCCCTATCGAAAGAACAGTCTTCGTCAGAGAGGCGCACAGAACGACAATTTCGTATCGTGGATCTCAGGCACGTACAGTTTCGTGAGCATCGGCGCTCGCAGATCGAACTCCGTCAGCGCATTCTTGCTGAGCTCCCTACAAGCACACAACACATCACGCACGTGAGACCACTACAGCGACCAAATCAACAATCTAGAAGATCCACTAAACCCACAATTGGGTTAGCGCAGGCATGCTGAAATCCGTTCCCGAGAGGAGTGAGATCCGGTTCTCTCTCATCGTCAAAACCTCCAGCGCGGGCAACGGCGCAAACATCTCCCACGACACCGTCTCCAAGTCCGTGCGCGGCAGCTCCAAGTTCCTCAGATTGGCTGGCGCGGATGCGACAATGGCGGCAGCTCGGTCGCTGCCGAGCGGAAGATTCCACAGGATCAGCCACGTGACAGAGGGCGCGTTAGCCAGAAACGCCGTGTCCACATCAACGTTGACCTGGCGTTTGCTGTCGTCTTCATAGCCTCCGTAAATTTCGCTAAGCACATCACACAGGAGGAGTCAGCGATTCGATTTGCGGGTGGCGTCCTATCGTGTGCAATACTCACACTTTGCTCGTCTCGGTCGACACGTTCAGTTGGCCGATGGAGCGCACGAAGTTATTGGCTTGGTGGGGACTGTCATCGACGGGGTTGTTGAGCATGTCGGCATCTTCAGGCGTTCTCGGTCGTGGATCTCCGAGGTCAGTTACTTCAAGGTTCATCCAGAAGTTATAGCTCTCCCGCCTTGTGTCTCGTCCGAAGCAGTGGAACTCGCACGTCTCACTGGCTTTGCTCGTGCAGAACGAGTTACTGCTGGCCGTGTCGAAATCGCATCCCGTGAGTTGGGTGTGGTCAGCATCTTGATCATACACAATACACGGCGCGTCGGCAAGACACGGCGACGGGCAGCTCGCAAGCAAGGTGTTGCGGGGCAGATCCAGGCAGCTGGATTCCACCACACTGGTCGGTTCTGGCGTGGGGGGTGGCAAGGTGAGGTCGTCGCTTGGCTTGACGTAGTTACTGGCCCGGAGCTCCAGCAACGCGTTATACTGTGCGGCCTTCTCGTTGTCTACCACGACGACGGGAAGCCACCGATCTCCGCGAAGAAGCGTCTTCGTGCCGCCCTCCAGCAGCAGACTGATGTCGACATCATCCGAGTAGTTGCCGAAGTTGCCTCCAGTAGTCGGCAGCCGAGACACAATAGCGGGGTCAACAGCATTCACGAGGCGGATCTTCAGCTCCGACAACGCTTCCAGGAACGTCAACTGCTGTGCGGAGAGCACGAGCGGTTTGATAATCGGGTTTCCGATCAAAAGCCTACAGACGAGTTCGATACCGAAGTTAGTGTCAACAAAATACATCACGGAAGGCCACCGTGCGAGCAACGTACAGCGACTCGAGCTTGGTGTACGTGAACACGCTCTCTGGGATACGCACGAGCTGGTTCGCGATCAGATCCCTAGGTAAAAAGACGACCGTCAACACGTTCTCTTCGTCAGTGATGGTGCGTGCACCACGGATTGAGCGACAGTCGCGAGGTTCCTTCACGTACAGCTTTGTGAGTATTGGAGCTTGTAGATCAAACCGAGTCAAACCGCTGAAGGCCAAGTTTCTACAGGCAAACACCGTGTGAGACGATTGGCATGTCCACGACAATGAAGGAGAGACGGTGGCCATGATACGTACAGGTAAGTCAACGCAGGCAGGATCGACGCGTTTCCAGAGATCAGTGAGAGCTGGGGCTCTACCAGAGTCAGCTCCTCCAGCTCTGGCAACCCCACGAACATCTCCCACGACGCCGTCTCCAGATTCGTCCTCGACAGCTCCAACTTTTTGAGAGTGGGGGCTGCAGACGCCAGGATCGCAGCAGCACGCGCGTATCCGAGCGGGAGATCCCGCAGGATCAACGACGTGACCGACGGTGCGTTTGCAAGTAGCTCCGCGTCCACATCAACGTCCACTCGTCGGCCGCTGTCGTCCTCGACAGCTCCGAACAGTTCACTGCAGCACACGCAGCACAAATCAGTCTCTTCACCTGCGCTCCTCATACTAGCCAAGTGAGATAGATACTCACACTTCACTGGTCTCCGTAGACAGATTCAGTTGGCCGACAGAGCGCACAAATATATTGGCTTGGTGCGGTGTGTCGTCCACCGGGTCATTGGCCATATCGGCGTCTTCAGGCGCTCTCGGTCGAGGGTTTCTGAGGTCGGGCATGTCCAGAGTCACGAGGAAGCTGAAGCTCTCTCGTGTCGCGTCTCTCCCAAAGCAGTGGAACTCGCACGTCTCGTCCAGTGGGCTCGTACAAAACGAGTTGTTGCTCGCCGTGGCGAAATCACAGCCCGTGAACCCGGTGTGGTCGGCGCTTTGTTTGTACACGATACACGGCGCGTCGGGCAGACACGGCGCTGGACAGCTCGCCAACAGGGTCTTGCGCGGCAGCCCGAGGCACGATCCATGACTGCTCGTCGGGGCCGCCGTAGTCGGCTCAGGGGTGTCGCCTGAAGACGGGGTCGGAGCCGAAGTAGGAGCCGGAGAGTCGGCGGGGGCTGACGTCGTCGGCGCTGGTAGGATGGAAATCCGCGACGAAGGTCCGGTCGTTTTAGCAGCGGCGGGAGGGCCACTCGTGTTAACAGCAGCGGGTGGCAGGGGGCTGCTGGTGTTGGCATCGAGCGCGGGGCTGCTGCTGGGGCTGATGGACGCGTTGGCGCTCAGCGCAGAGGCCGCGGACGCGCAGACGAGCGCGTGCGCGACGGCCGCCGCCATCGCCCGGAGCTTCATGCTGTCGCGCGGCTTGTGTGCGAGCCAGTCGGGACGACAATGGACGAACGCGCGCGGCCTGAGCGTTGGGAGGCGCCGCTCCACTCGCCCATTGACTCAGCCTCCGTCGGGTCGTGCTGTTGGGTGAGACGGTCGGACGCGTCAACAGAAAAGTCGTGACAGCTGATTCCCAGGCCGTGCGGTTGTGGACCGAACGTGCCATCGCAACGGCGGCCGTTCCCCAGGTAGAGGCAATGTGAATATGGACAGGATATCATTTTGTATAGGTGAACGCAGCATGGAAGTATCATCCGGCTTATCGTATAATACAGGTAATTAGTTTGGCGCTGTTCGAGTATCGAGGGTGGATCTTGTGAATGACCGGTCACGACGGAGTGAGAACCGGTGCATCTTGTGTCAGCGCAGGCGCCAAATCAGTTTGTGCCTCAACTTCAGGAAGCCCAAAATTTGGGAAAAGGTTCGAGGAGAGATTTATAAATCTCTCCTCGAACCTTTTCCCAAATTGCAGAGACGGCCGCGCAACCCAACAAACACTGAGTCTCAGCGAGTGGCAACGCGGAGTACTAGTACTGTATGAGCGAGCATCCCCAGCTTACACACGCAGGCATTCCGAGCCGCATTGGTCCACTGTGAGCAGCACAAAATGGTTAGCATCAGTGGCGTGACGTCAGAAGCCACATGTGCGCCAGTTGGGCTCGGCGGGATGTCGTCAATGAGCACTGCAACTCGGCGGCGGCGAGAGTCCGAGCCGCTTGATAGAATCCAGTGCCGAAATCCATCAAGTCAATCCGGGGTCTCTGCTCGCGTTGTACTGTATCACACTGACTGTGATTGCGTCAATTTGACATTTTGGCTTCATCTGCGTGGTCCAGGATCGAGTCAAAACGTTGGAATTTGGAGTCACGCAGCCTTCGCTTCAGGCTGAAGTTCAGCTGGAGTCATGGAGGTGGATACCGGAAAAGTATGCGCCCACCCAGGAGCGTTCAACTTGGGTGCGCACCCAGCCGCCGCACCATCCAGCTCTTGTTTATCAGTATCACAGTACCGGTAGCTTCCACGTTCTGTGCACAGCTCCCTGTCTTTCTATCTGCAGGCTTTCCGCATCTCGTCGGCGAGGAGAAGCGTGGGAGCTGTCCGGTGAATGCCAAGACCAACAATTTGTCGCGAGTGCAGCCGATCATGACAACAAAAGGAACTGAGCGCGGCGACTACACAAATATGCACAATATTCATTTTGCCGTCTCGCGCTTCTTGCCGCAGCAAATTGCCACGCTGCACTCAACATGCTATCGCGTCGCGTTTCACTGTTGCTGGCTCTGTTTTCGGATCGCACGGAGCAAGTGAGCCACCGCCATAGCACTTGGCCGCTCGTCTGGATCAAACGCTAGGCATGCCTCGGCCATCTCTCGGATCTCTGGCGGACACGACGCGGAAACGGACGGACGCAGCTCCCCGCGAGCCACACGCTCCAGCAACACAGATTCGGATGCGCCGCGTTCGACTTCGTCGGCGTACGGTGCTTGATGCGTGTCCAACTCACACAGCAACACGCCAAACGAGTAGATGTCGCTCGACGAGCCATAGCTTGTGCTGCCGTTAAGGATCTCTGGCGCCAGCCAGCGACCCGAACCGACCGCGCCGGCCGTCATTGTGTTGCTGTCGGACTCAGGTCGTGCAGAGCCAAAGCCCCCCAGCTTGGCATTGAAGTTCTCGTCGAGTAGCACATTGCTGGCCTTCAGGTCTCGGTGTAGCAACGCCTGATTGAACGAGTGAGTATACACGAGCGCCTCGATGACATCAATGGCGAGCTGCAGCTTCTGCGGCATCCACGGCAGAGTGGCTGGACTTGTCTGAGCCAAATACGAGCTCAAGTCCCCGTTCGGCATGAACTCGTAGAGCACTTGAAGGTCGGTCTTGTCTGTCCACGCCACACCAACGAACGGCACGATGCTCGGATAACGCAGTGAAGACGCGATCTTGGCTTCTGCAACAAGCGCCGCCACCTTGGCATCGTAAGCAGCGCCTTCGCTCTGGATGACTCGCTTGGACACGAGGTGTCGCGATCCGCCACGGTACTGGACCAGCCAGACGATGCCTGAGCCTCCGCTGCCGATGACTTGCAAGTCGCCAATGTCACTCGCGTTGAGTCGGTGCGAGAGTATGACATCGTCCTTCCACCACGGCAGAATGTGGCCTGAACTCGATTGGTTGTCAAGGCCACTGCTCCCATCCCCGTTCTCGGTCATTGCGAGGTAACTCGATTCCTTGTCAGCATCACCTCGTCTACGCTTGAGCACGATGAACAGTACTAGTAGCGCGAAGAAGAATGCCGACCCTAGCCCACCCAGGATCAACTTGGTCGCCAATGACACGTTGCTAGCCTCGTTTACTGAGCCCGTTTCACCCTTTCCTGCTGGCGGTGTGGCCTTCTCCGGCGTGACGCTGTAGCCAGAGTCAGCAACACGACCAGACGACCCTGTAGGAGAGAGAATTTCGCCCGAACCACTGCCTTGGCCGCCGGCGTCCGTCCCAGTGGAGTCTGGCGTAGTGTCATTTGAAGGCCCGCTTGAGTTGACCGGAGCATTGGGCGTAGTTGGTGTCGAGTCAAGCGAACCCTCGCCACCTTGGGTGGAACGAGTCCGTGGACGTGGAGTCGATTCCTTCTGAGTCTGCTCGAGCTGATCGTTGTACTGCTTGGCCGTTTGCTCGTCGACGATAATCACGGGGACGCCGCCTACTACACTCGCCGTGCCGTTTGGGAACGGTGCTCTACCGTCTGTGACATTTCCAGCTCCTGGTACGATGGCTGGAGACGTTCCTGGTGTCGTACCGGGAGTTGTGCCAGGGGCTGTTGAAGGCGTGGGTAGTGGGAGTCCCCAGTTGGCCACGGCATCGAACTGTAGGTTGGGCACGGAATTCAGGAACGACACTTGCGTCTGGGACAGAACAAGCGGAAAGACGAGGAGGTTGTTCTTGAGATTGCTGTGCCACAAAAGAGAAGAGACATCAGCTTAGAGATAGCAAGATTCGAGAGATGTAAGCGGTGGTTGTACGTACAGAGTCTCGAGTCTGGGGAGAGTGAACACGCTGGTTGGAATGTTGATGAGGCTGTTCCCACTCAATTCCCTACCAGCATCAAAGAGCAACACGCATTAGCCGCGAGTCCGACAGCTGAGCAAGTTGTTGCTGTACGTACAGATTCTTGAGGTTGGGTGCGTTGATGTCCAGCGTCGTCAACTCGTTCTCGCTCAAATCCCTAAAAGCAATCGCGAACGGTAAGCTCACGCGCAATCTTCGCAGTGCAGAAGCGAAGAACGTACAGCGTCCTGAGGTTCGGTAGCTTCGACGTCTTGATCTCGAGGCTGGTGAGGCGATTCCGTGCCAGTGTGAGCGTCTCCAGCGTCTGTAGATTCGCGAAGACGGCATCTGGAACTACCTTGAGGTTCGTGTTGCGGAGATCAACGGACCTCAGCCCTGACGCAGCGGATGAAAGGATCGCAGCCAAATCGCTCTTGCTGAGATCGATGTTCAGCAGCGAGAGCGAGGTCACAGAAGCGGCCATGGACAGGAGTTTCGGGTTCACCGTGACATCCGCAATCCGATCGGCCGCCCCTTTTTCGCTGCGGCCGCCGGCGATCCAGCTGCAAAAACACCAATAACCGTTAGACAAACAAGTCAGGAAAACCAACGCCTCTGCCAACACGTACACTTCAGAGACAGTCGATGTCAGGTTGAGTACGCCGATTGTTTTCACGAACGAGTTTGACAGGAACGGGATCTCGTTTGTCTTCAACCCAACGAGATTGCTAACATCCGGCAGCCGATTGATTTTCGTGCCCAACTCGCTCGTAAATGGCAGCAGGAACTTGAACTGAGACCGCGTTTCGTACGCTGGAAAGCACTGGAACTCGCACGTGGCAGCATCGCCGTAGGATGATGTGCAGACCGACGAGGGGCTGGCGGCGTTTTGGTAGTCGCAGCCAGACTGGCGTCGGAGCTGCGAGTATCGGTCGAAGGCGACGCACGCACCATTGCTTGGGCAATTCTCGGCGCAATAACTGAGCAGCGTGTTGCGCAACACGCCTTGGCAGATGTCGGGTGGTACGTAGATGTACTGGTCGGGGTCGGTTGCGTTGATGAAGATCTTTGCTCGAGCCTCCAAAACGGAGTTGTACAATTCCGCCGTGTCGCTGTCGACCACACGTACGGGAAGATTCGGGTTCCCAAAAAGCATGGTTTCAGTTGCGTTCGCGATCAACAAGCTGAGGTCGACGTCATCGGAGTAGTTGCTGGAATTGCCGCTGTTGATGGGCAACCGCCCGACGAGGTTGGGGTGTGGCGGTTCCACAAGCTCGATGTCCACGCCAGGCACTGCTTCCAGAAACTGCAGTTGTTGCGCTGTCAGCACCAGTGGTCGGATGAGTGGATTGTTGAAGAAAGACCTACAGATCAACAATCCAGTCAGTCACGCTGTGCGAAATGTCCTCAGATGAGCACGACGCACAGTGTCGTAAGCTTGGAGAATGTGAACAAGCTTGGTGGGACGCGCACGAACTGGTTGTACGCCAGGCTCCTGTGAAAAAAAAAACAGCACGCACACTCAGCATCATCATGAATATGCAGTTGACTTGATGTGGTCTGATGACGTACAGTGTAGTGAGGTTTGGGGCCTGTACGCTGAGTGTGGTGAGCTTGTTGCCGCCAAGATTTCTGGAGTCAGACAACACAACAGTCACATCAGTTGAAAATACTCCGAGACGAGAGAGTAGATGGCATCACGTACAAATCAACCAAGGCTGGCATCGACTCATTCCCGGATATGAGAGGGATGTGGCTTGAGACCAACGCCAGCTCCTCCAGCTTCGGCAGCAATTCAAACGTCTTCCACGAGAGTTCCGAGAGCCTCGCATACGTGATGAACAACTCCTTCAGATTAGGCGGTGCGGACGCGATGATCGCTGCGACGTGGTTGCTGTTCAACGGCAGGCTCCGCAGAGTCAACGATGTGACGGATGGTGAGTTAACGAGGAAGCCAGGGTCCACTTCGGTGGAGACGTATCGGGTGCTGTCTCCAAATCGACTGTCTCCCAGGATCTCTCTGCACAACGCCAGTGAGTTCGATCAATAGTCGTTCTAATTTTCCCATCGGGAAAGCAGTACGTACACTTCGTTCACAGTCTCCGACAAGTTCAGTTGGCCGACGAATGACACGAAGTCATTGGACTGGTAGGGATTGTAGCTCGCTGTTTTCGCGATGATGCGGGGGTCTTCGGGCATTCGAGGCCTGGGTTCTCCAAGGAAAGTTGCCTTGAAATGTACGTCGAACCTGAAAGTGCCCTTGAGGTTCCTTGGGAAACAGTGGAATTCGCAGATCTCCGTCGTTTTTCTTGAGCAGAAAGATGCTGGATCCCCTGTGTCATAGTCACAGCCCGTGAGCATGCTGCTCGCGAGGTCTTGGTCGTACACGAGACACGGGGCATCGGACAGACACGGCGCCGGGCAACTTGCTAACAGCGTGTTGCGTGGCAGATCGAGGCATGACCCTCGATCCGAATCGCTCAGTGGAGGCGGGATATAGCTGTCAGCATACTTGGCCCTGGCCCTGGCCCGTTTCTCTAACAAGTCGTTGTACAGCGCTGCCTTCTCGTTGTCGACCACGCGAACAGGGAGAGACGAATCTCCTCGAAGCATCACTTCACTGGCTCCGTCTAGCAGAGAACTGATGTCCACACCGTCCGAGTAACTGCCGTAGGCGCTTGCTGTCCCCTCGGGCAGGCGAGAGACAATGTAGTCATCTGGGGGATCCTCCAGCGCGATAACCAGCTTGGGCAAGTCTTCGAGAAACTGAACTTGTTGCGCTGTCAGTACGAGCGGTCGAATGATCGGGTTGCCGTACAAATCCCTGCAGGCCGTTCATCGATCGTTAGGGTCTGGCGAGCCGAAGTAGAACACGCAAGTCGTGCTTACGTACAGTGAGCTGAGCTTGGAGTACGTGAACACACATATCGGGATGCGCACGAGCATGTTGATCACGAAGCTCCTGTTAGACAGAAGGATCAACCACAGTAAGCTTCAGTCGCAATTCGAGTATGGCAGTCATTGCAGTCGTCGCGGCCCAACGCACACTTCCACGAGATTCGGAGCTTGCAAATCAAATCCTGTGAGCTGGTTTTGGTTGATTTCTCTACAGCCAGTTTCAGAAGCAACCACATTAGCACACCAATTGCAGTTTCGCTACAAACCACGGTACTTACAGTTTTGTCAAAGCAGACATGATGGAGTCGTCCCCAGCGACGAGCGAGATTTCGTTTTCGCTCAGCAGGAGAACGTCAAGATCGGGCACCGAGGCAAAAACCTTCCACGGCACCACCGTCAGGTTTGTTCGCTTCAAGTCCAATGATTTCAGTTTCGGCGGCGCAGAAGCCACAATGGCCGCCGCTAGGTCGTTGCCGAGCGGCAGGTTCCACAGCGCCAACGACTCAACCGATGGGGAGTTCGCGAGCATGTCCGGATCTATAGTGATGTCGATAAATCGGTTGCTGTCTTGCAAGTCGGTGTCTGAGTAGATTTCACTGATGCAAAGAGCAACAAACGTCAGACACTAGCCCTTCATCGGTGAAATTGCGCGAGACGTACACTCTCTTGACCGTGGATGAGACGTTCAGCTTGCCAACAGATTTCACGAATTCGTTGGACTCGTACGGTTGATCAATCGGTGGCGTCGAAAGCTTCTTAGGATCTTGAACACGCGGCAGTGGCTCCCTTTGCGTGAGGTCTTGGAACCTCACGAAGAAAGAAAACGTGTCGTCGTAACCATACTTCGCGAAGCAGTGTAGCTCACAAGTCTCCCTCGGCTTGCTGAAACACATGGAGTGCCAAGTGCCTGTATCATAGTCGCAGCCCGTGAGCTTGGTGTGCTCGACGTCCTGGTCGTACATGATACATGGCCCGTCCTCGAGACACGGCGCTGGACAACTCGCCAACAGAGTGTTCCGCGGAAGATCAACGCACGACCCTGGACTCACAACAGAGTCACCTCCACTCGTTGGAGTCGGTGTTGGTGACGGCGTCGGCGTCAGGGGTGGCGTCGCTGTCGAGTCGCCGCTT
>JAADXN010000735.1:0-16653 GCA_023337875.1 Pythium apleroticum | reverse complement strand
TCACGGTCCAGCAGATCGCTCTGCATGAGCTGCAGACGCACCTTGCGCGCTGGCGTGAGCGTGCCGTCGACGTCGAAGAGCGCGATGATGCGAGGGTTCTTGGCCACCATGGTGCGGGTCGTACGGAGCGAGTGGAGCAAGCGGCGGATGATTGCAATGTGCGTCGGGCGTGCGGTCGCCGTCGCGGTCAGCAGCTCCCAAAGTCGCACGCCGCCTCGCGGACCTCCTGGCCAGAAGGGGTCTTCTAATCGGAGGGACACGTCACGCCAGCTCCTCAGGGTTCTCTATTCGGGTAGGCTACACAATTTGGAGTACTACCGCACCGGACAGAATAAAGAGTGGATTCGAGCAGCTCACTTCCTTTCCTGCGACACTGGGACAGGCGGCGCTCGCTCGTGTGGTTGAGTGGTGTGGACGCCGCTTCAACATGCGCCAGTTCCGGCTTGTCTGTGCTGACGCCATCGTCATCACAGACGTCGACGCACAGCAGCGGATCCCCTCCTCTCCTCCTCCTCTTCTTCCTCCTCCTCCTCCGCCACTCCGTCTACCGCCTCCTCCTCCTCCGTAATGCGGCCGTCGTTCAGCCCGCGCCGCGTCAAGATCGACGACGCCACAGGCCACGTGCGCGTGGACGAGGGCGTGCTGCTGCGCTCGTCCTCCACGCTCACGATGCTGCCGCCCACGAAGCCGCGGCCGTCGCGCCGCGTGCTCATCGAAGGCGCGCTGCAGGCCGTGCTCACGGGCGTCATCATCGCCGTCGTGCTAACGCCCGTGATGATCGGCTTCGCCACCATGATCTACGGCCACCCGGAGTTCGAGAGCGTCATGCCCATGCTCACCAAGCTCGTGTTCGTGTCCAGCGTTGCGCACCAGCTCGCCATCTCGCTGCTCTCGCCCATGCCGTACGCCATCGCGCAGACGCAGGACGCTGGCCTCATCTTCCTGTCGTCCATGGCCGTGTCCATCATGTCGGAGCTCAGCGCCGCCGGCGTGCCCATGGGTGAGCGTATCGCGACCGTCGTCGTGCATCTGTCCATCAGCGCGTCGCTCGTCGGCCTCGGGCTCATCGTGCTGGGCAAGCTCAAGCTCGCGTCGTTTGTGCAGTATCTGCCCACGCCCGTGATCGGCGGCTACCTGGCGTACATCGGCTTCTTCATGATCAAGGGCGGCCTCACGCTCATGACCGGTGCGCCGCTCACGGGCTTCAGCTCCTGGATCCAGCTCCTGTCCAACACGCATTACTTGGCGCTGCTGGCGCCTGGCGCCGTGTGCGGCGTGCTGCTCTCGTTGATCTCGGCCCGCTACCAGCACTTCGCCGTGTTCCCGTGCTGCCTCATCGCCATGCCGCTGCTGTTCTTCGTCGTTCTCTTCCTCACGGGCACGAGCATGGCCGACGCGCGTGCGTACGGCTACTTCTCGCAGGAGACGCCGGCGTTTTCGCTCTTCGAGGTCTACGGGCTCTTCGATTTCTCCAACATCCACTGGGAAGTCATGTTCCCGCAGCAACTGCCCACGATGCTGAGCATGTTCCTGGTCATCGCGTTCGCGTCGTCGCTGGATATCGCTTCGATCTGCATGGGCACGGGCGCCGCGATGGACTACAACGAGCAGCTCCAGACTGTCGGCACTTCGAACCTCATCAGCGGCGTCATCGGCGGCTACACGGGCTCGTACATCTTCAGCCAGACCGTCTTCGCGTTCCGTTTCCACCCGGCCAAGGCAGAGGAGCATTACTCGGGCTTCTCGCGACTCGTGGGCTTCACGCTCGCGGCCTGTGAGCTCGGCATCGCGCTCACGCCGTTCTCGCTCACCACTGTGGTCCCCAAGTTCCTCTTCGGCTCCGTTATGATCTTCATCGGCGTGGAGCTGCTCAAAACCTGGCTCATCGGCGTCCACTCCAAGCTGCTCATGCCCGAGTACGTGACTGTGATCGGCACGTTCCTGTTTCTCAACGCGTTCGGCGTGCAGGCCGGTCTTGCCGCGGGTATTGGGCTTGCTGCATTGTGCTTTTTGATCGAGTACTCGCGCGCACAGTCGATCCGCATCGTCCACAAGACCAGCAACGTGATCCGCAACGCCGAGCAGCACACACTTCTGTACGCGCAGGAGAAGGGGCTCATGAAGGGCCAGCCCATCGTGACGGTCGAGCTGCAGGGCCACATCTTCTTCGGCTCGGCCACGCGCATCCAGAAGCGCGTCCGGAAAGCCGTGTACGTGCGCCAGTCGGAGCAGGCCCCGGCGTCTGCGTCCAGACCGACGCAGAAGGAGAGCGAGCAACTGCCGCTGCTGTTGAACATCACCAACTCTGTCGACGGCACGTTCCTCTTCGAGAAGGACAAGACGCTCGTGAACCTCAAGGGCGTGCCGTGCACGGACCACCAGCGAGGCCGCACGCGGTTCGTGATCTTCGACTTCTCGCAGGTCACGGGCATGGATGCGACTGCCGCGCGATCGTGTTTCTTGGCGCTGAAGATGCTGTTCCGCCAGCACAAGATCCGCGTCGTGTACTGCGGCATGCAGCGCAACGTCGAGTTCCTGCTGCGTGCCAACGACGTCCTGGACGACAACTCCCCGGAGAGCTCTCGCTGCCACGTGACCAACGACCTGGACCTCGCGCTCGACTGGTGTGAGCAGCAGCTCATCCTCACAGCCGCCAGAAAAAAGTCGTACGAGTCGGGACGCTCCATCCAGGCGTTCATGCCGTCTCTTGGCGCACAGGCGCCTGAGCTGAGCCTCGTCCAGGTACTTTCGGCCTACGTGGCACAGGAGAAGCGCCGTCGGACACCCGACCTGGACCGCATTCTGGAAGAAGACGTCGCCTCGCGGTTCACGATCCAGCACTGGAAGTCTCACGAGCGGCTCTTCTCGAGTCTCGACGCCGCGGACGTGTGGTATGTTTTACTGCGGGGCCAGGTCACGCTCTTCACAGTGGTCAACAAGGCTGCTGACGGCAGCAAGATGAGCCAGTCGTCCATCAGCGACAGCCTGACGCCTCGCCACTTTCGCCGCCCAGCGTCCCGCGAACGCGACCGCCTTCTCATCAGCAGCAGCACGAGTGCAATGGAGAAGAGCCGCGCCAGTGAGCCGTTCGCTGAAGAGGAGGACCGAGAGCTCGTCGGTCGCGTCCGTGCCGGTTGCATTTTCGGCGACATGGACTTTATGCTCTGCCAGCCACGAAGCTTCGATGCTGTTTGCTCCGAGGAAGACACGGTGACGGCCAGGATCACGCGCCAGGACATGGAGGCGCTGGTGGCTGCCCACCCCACTGGCGCCTACATCTTGCAGGAGATCGTGCTGCGTGCGTCGTACATGACACTGGCCGAGAAGCTCCATCACATTGTCGTGTAAGCAGCTAGTTAGTTCACTTGCGGTTGTGGCGTCGGCGCTGCATGATCTGCAGAATCTACAACCCATAACAAAGTAAATCAATCAAATGCTCAACAGAATTCTTCCCAAGCGAGGTCAGATGACAGCCACGTACGCCGTCAGCTCCAATGTGGCCGCCGTCGTCGAACTGGTTCTCATTCGGCGTAAGACTCAGCAGATCGGCCTTCAGTACGCTTCGCACGTGGTCTTCCAGGTGCTGCAGCGGTGTGTTCACTGGTGCTGACGCTGCCGCTGGTAGTTGGTTCAGCAGGAATGGCTTGAGTACAGAAGGCGGACGATTCTTCGAATGTGCAGCGTTCGCGTGGCTGGAAGTTGGTCGCGTCAGCGTGGCCAGCGTCGATGAGCCGCCAGGCTCCTTGCCTACGCTGGTCACCAGAGTCGCGGACGCTGACACAGGCCGAGTCCGCACAGAGACCCGCTTGGCTTGCTTGGCTTCGATGGGCTGGGGCTGGCCGTAGACAGTGAACGGGTCGGTCTTGTCCCACCGCGACAAATCCAAACCCTCGGACTTCTCCTCCCCGGGGCTCTCCATGGCGTCAAGCTGAGCCCGCATCGTGCGACACCGCTCTGTCAGCTCAGCCAGAAGCACCTCCTGCTCGCGATTGTGCAGCTCCATCGTCGCTACGCGCACGGCTTGTGCGTCCGCAAACTTCTGGAGCTGCTCGTATGACTTCTGCTGGGCCTTCAGCATATCTTGAAGCCGTGAGATCTCTCCACGGAGCCACTCAAGGTCCGTGCTCGCCCAGTCACTGAAACCCAAGTCTTGGAACGCTTCCGACACAAGCTGCAGGATCTGCGGCAGCGTTGCGGCTTTTTCGGGTGTCTTGGTTGATGCAGCACGTTTCGCATCATTGGTCTTCATGGATGGATTCCGTCTCACCATGGACGGCGTGGACGGCGACGATGCTGCCTTCGCCGCCTCCTCTTCCGCTCGCTTGGCCCACAACATCTCAATCCTCGCGAGTACGCGCTTGCGCTCGTGGCTGATACGCAGGTTCAGCATGTCGCCGTACTTCTGCTCGAACTCGTACCGCAGTTGCGTCTCCAGAGCTGCTCGCTCTTGCAAATCATCATTTGCCATTGATGCGTGGTGGCCACCGCTGAGACTGGAGACGAATTCATCCACAAGCCGCAAGTGGTCAGCTCCCACCGCCCCATCGCCACTGGCTCGACACTTCGCCCACTGGTCCACAAACTGCTTGGCTTGGTCAGCATTCACGACGCCGCCGCTGCGTCGGTTGCTGGCAAGCTCAGCTTGAAGCGACTCGACCTGTTCCTGTGCGACTTGTGCTAACCGCTTCGCGTCGTCCAGTGCGTGCTCGTGGCTGCCGCTGTAGAAATGCAGATCTGCGTACAGCTCCTTCCAGTGGCTTCTTTCCTGTAGCAGCACTTCCATCTCCTTTCGACTCGACAGCATCGCCCCGTGGGATTCGCTGAGAAGCTGCTTCGCTTTCGCCAGCTCATCAGAGGCCTTCGCAGCGGCGCTTTCTGCTTGACGCTGTTTCTTGGCCATGCTCTCTCGGTCGCTGCTGCCTTCGTCGACTTGCTTGCGTAGCGTGTCAATCGTGCTGTTGGCTGACAGCAACGCCTGCTTCAGCGACTGGATCTGCGCGTCGCTGGCTGCTGCGGCGGCGGCGGCCGCTGCCATGGCAGCCGCAGCACTGCCTGGACGGGACGCGTGGCTGATCTTATGACTACCGACCATGTCTTTCGGCTTGGGCAGCATCTTCTTCAAGCGCTCGATCTCCAGGTTCCGACTCTTGATTGTGTCCATGAGCTCGACGTTGGCGTTTTCCATGTCTGTGAACGCGACCTTGAGCTCCCGCAGCATGGCGTGGAGCGTGGCCTCCTTGGCCGCCTGCTCGAGCGTGAGCTGGTGCACGAGCCGCTCGTACATAGCTTTTGCCTGATGCGTCTCTTCCTTCCGCAGGCATTTCTCCAGGTGCGTGAACCGCTCGATCTCTTTCTTGAGCGACGTCCGCGTCCGACGCAACTTGTCTTCGTACATGCGCGTGTGGCGCTCCATCTCCTGCTTCGCCAGCAAGTCCTTGGTCTTGAGCGTGTCTTCCAGACTCGTGGCTAGCGACTGTGTGCTTTGCTGGATTCGGTTCGCCATCTCGTCCATCGCAGCGACAACAACGTCGTTGATTCGATCGTGGAACACGCCCACCTGCTTCCGCCAGGCGTAGTCGCCGCGGATATAATGCGAGGCGTCGTCAAAGTCCCGCTGGAGTTGGATCACGTGGTCGCGAAGCGCCGTGGCTTCGTGCTGGATACTCGTCGTCATACCGTCACGCCACGATGAAAAGGCCGAGTCGTCGAGGTTGAAATTCGCCGCAGAGAGCACGGCTCCTGTGACTGCATTCACCACCGGAGCATACGCCGTCGGACTGCTGTTGCCATCAGGAAGAGGCGGCGGCAAGGCGCTCGTCTCCGTGTCGTCTGTCGAAGGCGCGATAGAGAACGCTTCACCACCGCCGCTCATCGGCGTCTCCGCCTCCAAGGGCTGCAGCGACATGAGGAGCTACGCTTTTGCTGGACGACTGGGCTCTTGCTTCACGAGCGCAGACGTGATGGCGATTGCAATGATGAACCATTCGCGCAACGAAGTGACCTGCAGAAAGTCCCCCCATTAATAGCTCAACCGAACACAGCGTCAGATTAAGCCCTCAAGTCCACAAACAACCATATTCACCTCCAGTTTATTCTTCGTCCAGGAGCTTGTCGCTGTCCAGCAGCTTGGCCATGGGGTCGTCTCCTCGGTTCTTCGTGAGCTTGTACGCCTCCATCTCCTCTGCGTTCACTTCATAGCTGCTAGCCGAGTTGTACTTGCGCTTGCGGTCGTCCGCTTCGTCGTCCGCCTTGCGCTTTTCCTTCTCGGCCTTCTTGAGCGCCTTCTTGAGCCGCTTGGCGTCCAACTCCGGAGCAATGTTCTCGCCGTACATTTCACTGCGCTTTCGAATCCCGGAGCCTTGGTCCGCAGACGCCTTGGTCGACGACTCTGCCGTGGGCTGCAGCATCGGTCGCTCCGTGTTGATGATCTTCGCGGCCTCGAGAGCCTTCTTGCCTTCTTCGCCTGTGCAATACGAGTTGCGGACCTTGGAGTGGCAACACTTGTATCCCCACGCCATCTCCGACCTATCAAACCACGAGCCCCACACGGCCGTGTGGTTGTTCTCGAACACGTCTTCCACGTACTTGGATTTCGCCTTGGCTCTCTCCTGGCCCTTGAGCACGCGCCCGTCTCTCGAGTACTCGACGTAGTTCTCGCTCTGCGCCAGCAGCAGCTCCTTGGCCGGCGCCTTCAGGTGCTCCTGGCTGCCGTACTTGTCCGCGATCTTCTTGGACTTCTCGCGCTCCAGCGCTGCCTTGCGCTCTTCAAACTGCTTGCGCAGATACTCGGCCTGCGACGGCGTGGCCTGCGGGTGGATCTCGGCACCCTTGGCGTACGCCTCCCACGCGAACAACTGCGTCGTCGCCAGCTTCTGCGCGTCACCGCTGTACCGCACGACGTTGTCGCCCGCGAACGTCGTGTCTTCCGGGTTGAGCTCTGGGTTCGGGTTGTCTCGCATCGAGCGCGTCTTCGGGTCGTAGTACGCCGAGTTCGGGTTCAGGTTCCGCAGGTACTTGGCCGTGTCCTCTCGGATGCGCAGGTTCCGCACCGTGGTCTTCATCTGCGCGCCGCCCACGCCGCCCTGGCGCGCCACGCGCTCCACGAACATGGGCCCTTCGTCTCGGTCGCGGAACTCCTCGTCCTCCGACTGCATGTCCGAGTCGTAGTCCGAGTCCGAGTCCGAGTCGGACGCGTCTCCTCCTTCTGTGTCTCCCTTGCTCTTCTTGCTCTTGCTCTTCTCGGACGCTCGCTGCAGCTTCTTGTTGACTTCGTCCATGCGCTTCTGCTTGCGCGCCTCCTCGATCTTCTCGTACCGCTCAACCGTGCGGTCGTGTTCCTTCGGGTCGTAGCCCAGCCACTGGTCGCGCTTGGCGTCAAACGCCAGGCGCCCAAACTTCTGCGAGCGCACGTCCACGAGCACCTCGTCCTGCTTGATGTCGCGGTTGGTCTTCCACGCGCCCACCTTGCGCGGCCGCTCCACGCACTCGTTGGTCTGGTGGCTCATGGCGCCGCAGTTCTTACACGCGCCCTTGCGCCACTTGCGCGGCTTGCTCTGCTCGCTGGCGGCCGCCTTCTTGCCGCGCACGTACAGCTCATCGGCCTCGTGGATGGACAGCACCTGCGGCTGGTTCTGCAGCGTCTGGTGGTTCAGCGACGGCCCGGAGTCGCCCAAATACCATGGCCGCTTGCTGATGTACTCGGGGTTGTGCGGGTTGATGAGGTTGCCGTCGGCGTCCTGCTCGGGCGGCAGCGTGCCGTTCTTGCGCGCCTCTTCGATCTCGCGCTTCTTCTTGAACTCGCTCGTCGACAGGCGCTCCGCCATGATGCCCACGTAGCCTGCTAGCGTCCTCACAGAGGCGGCCTTCCTTGGCTTCCTGGGCTCCCTTGGTGGCGAGATGCTTTACGGGCGTTGGCGTCCGCTTCCAGCGAACATGCGCGGGTCCGGGTCGAAAACCCATATTCTAATACGGGTCAAAACCCGGAGGTTCGTAACCCGCATAAGACCAATGTGGTTCTGAGAACCCGGCCCGTTTTGGTGGGGGGACAGGCGAGGGGGCCGGCCTGTCCGGGTGACTCGCTCGGCACTCGGGTAAATGGCTCGGGACGCGCAATAGGCAGCGTGTTGCGGGTTTTGCGAGCATGGTGATCGCGGAGAAGGCCCACGCCGAGTGCGTGCGGCTGCTGGAGCTGCTGACCAACAAGCGCGTGCAGGAGAGCTGGTCGTGGGTGTTCATGACGCCCGTGACGGGCATCGCCAACTACGCCGACATCATCAAGAAGCCCATGGACCTGGGCACGGTCAAGAAGAACTTGGGCTCCAAGCCGTCGCGCTGCCGCTTCAAGAGCCACGAGAAGTTCGCCAAGGACGTGCGCCTGGTGTTTCAGAACGCGCTCATCTACAACAAGGACGACGAGCAGGTCAAGGGCTCGGTGTACGACGCGGCGCAGCACCTGCTGCGGGTGTTTGAGACGGCGTACACGAAAGCCAAGGAGACGGGCGTGTTTGGCGACGAGGAGGACGCCGGCGAGCACAACAGCAGCACGAACGAGGAGCAGGAGGCCGGCAGCGGCAGTGGCGGAGGCAGCGGAGGCGGAGGTGGAGAACGAGACGAGAAGGAGCCGCGAAAAAGCAGCAGTAGCGGTAGTCACAGCCACAGCCACAGTCATAGCCACGGCCACAGCGAGGCGGAGGGCGGCGCGTCGTCATCGAGCTCCAAGCACAAGAAGGAGAAGAAGGAAAAGAAGGAGAAGAAGTCGAAAAAGTCCAAGAAGAAGAGCAAGGACAAGGACAAGGAGGGCCGCGAGAAGGACAAGGACCGCAGCAGCAGCAAGGATAAGGAGAAGAAGAGCAGTAGCAGCAGCAGCAGCGGCGCTGACAAGAGCCACAGCTCCAGCAGCCGCAGCAGCAGCAGTCGGGAGGCGGCAGCCACTAGTACTGCGTCGTCCTCGACTGTGCCGCCCGTTGCTGCGGCAGCGTCAAGCGCGGAAGTCGCCAAGACGGACAAGCCCAAGTCCAGCACCTCGGCTGTCGCTGCCCCTGCAGCCTCTGCGGCTTCTTCTGTCGCTGCGCCTGCTGCAGCGTCGAGTACGTCGGCGTCGAGCGGCTCGAAGATGTCGGACGAGACGATGGCGGCGTGTTTGAGTGTGTTGATGAAGCTGATCAAATACAAGGAGGCGAACGTGTCGCCCGCGGCGCCGTTTCTGCAGCCCGTCGACCTCACGCACTTCCCCGACTACAAAGTCAAGGTGCCGCACCGCATGCACTTGTACGGCGTCCAGAAGAAGCTCCGCAGCGGCGGCTACGCGAGCCTGGACGCGTTCGCGTACGACGTGCGGCTCATCTTCTCGAACTGTCTGGTGTACAACAGCGACGTCGTGCTGAGCAAAGTGATCCGCAGCCACGCTGTTACGCTCATGAAGCTGTTCGAGACGCAGTTTGCCAAGATCGGCGGCTCGTGGCCTGGCCTCGCGGAGCGCTGGAAATGCCACCAGATCATCCACGAGATCCTCGCGAACCGCACGGACGGCAACGAGACAGCGCAGTGGTTCAAGTACCCGATCGAGACGTACTTCGACTCGGCCGAGCAAGTGCCGTACGGCTACTTCAAGAAGATCAAGCACCCGATGGACCTCGGCTCCGTGTCGGCTAAGCTGCACTTGGGAATCTACAAGCAAGTTCCGGAGCTGCTGCAAGACCTGAAGCTCATCTTCGACAACTGTCTGCGGTACTGGACTGGTGACCCGCACGGCGAGTCATACTGTGAGTCTGCGAAGAAGCTGATTGAAGTTATGAAGACCCAGGCGAGCACCGTGTTCAGTTCCAGCGTCGTGGACAAGGCCATGTCGAAGGAGAAGTCGTCGTCCAAGTCGTCGTCGTCTTCTTCTTCGTCTGCAGCCGTCGCTGCTGCCACTCCTGCAGCGTCGGCCGCTGCGTCATCGTCGTCTTCATCGTCGAAGGAGAGGAAGAGTTCCAGTGCGTCAGCCACCGCTGCGTCGTCGTCCAGTTCTGCGGCGGCCAGTTCCTCGTCGTCTGCCGTGGAAGGAGAGAAGTCGAGAAAGCGCTCGGCCAAGCACATCACATCGAGTTTCCAGGAGAAGGAGGTGTGTTTGGACATTCTCAAGTCGCTGCGGCTGCACAAGATGAAAGGATACCGCGGCATGGAAATCCTGACTGCTGGTCCGTTCTTGCATGCGGTGGACGTGGCCAAGTACCCCGACTACCTGAAGATCGTGTCCGAGCCGATGGACTTCGCGAAGATTGAACGCAAGCTCAAGGGCGACCGGTACAGCGACGTGAACGAGTTCAGCGCGGACGTACACTTGATCTTCTCCAACTGCCACAAGTACAACAGCGATCCCGTCGAAGGCGCTGACATTCGAGCGATGGCGAGCAACCTGCGCGACTACTTTGTGGATCTGTACAATGAAAAGTTCGGCACGGGCGTGGTCAAAACCGACCATGCGACGGCGCCGCTTGTATCGCTGCCGTCTGCAAAGCTCGAGGCTGCGTCGCGGTCGTCAGATACGTCGTCGAAGAAGCTGCTGTCACCAAAGGCTGTGAAAAAGGCTCCGTCGTCGTCGCCCCCAGCTCAGCCACTGGCACCGCCGCCAGTCGCGCCCCCTGTTGCCAAACTGCCGTCGGCGACGACGGCGAAGAGCTCTGAATCCTCTGTGAAAGTGTCCAGCAGCTCGACATCCTCGCAGCCATCAACCAAAACGGAGAGTTCGGCGGCAGCTACTACGGCGTCAAGTGCGTCTTCTGCACTTCCAGCGAAGCCGTCCACGTCCAGTATGACTCCTCAAGAGCTTGAGGAGTACAAGAAGAGCAAGAAGGAGAAGAAAGAGAAGAAGGACAAGAAGAAGAAAGACAAGAAGGAGAAGAAGAAGAAGGATAAAGACAAGAAAGAGAAGAAGAAGGACAAGGAGAAGGACAAGGACAAGTCGAAGGCACCCCACAGCGACCCGTCGGCGCCGCCTGCAGCTTCGTCAAGCTCCACGTTCGCTTCAGCTTCCACGGCGGTGCCATCTCCAGCCGTGCCACACGCAGCATCGCCAACGTCTTCGTCAACAGTTTCACAAAGCCACGTGAAGGCTGCGGTTCCTGCTGTGTCGCCGCCTCCGCGTACTTCACAAGTGGCTTCGAAGATCTCTCCAGCAGAGGCGTCGTCGGGATCTGCGAAGAGCAAGACCAAGAAGAGCAAGAAAAGCGATCTGTCGGGCTGGGAGGCGAGCGCTGAGCGGGTGCTGAATCGACTGGTCAAGATCGAGCAAGTCACGAAGCTGCATTTCGATCAGCCGCTGCTGGAAGTGTTCCCGCAGCTCGCTGTCGACTACGCGCGGCTGGTCCAAGAGCCCATGGATCTGCGCACGCTTCGTGAAAAGCTCCAGGCACACACGCTGACTCCGGCGGAATTCACTCGGCTCGGCAAGCTGATCTTCCAGAACGCGATCAAGTTCAACTGCGCGCCGGACCTCGCGTCGCAGCACGTGCGGGATATGTCGGCGCACTTGCTGTGGTACTTTGAGTCGCTCTGTGCAGAGCAGAAGCTCAACGAAGCCCCAGGCGCAGCAGCCAAGCTCGAGGAGATGCGACGCGAACGTGCTGCTCAAGTGAGCGCGCTGCCCATGGAAGTGAAGGCGAAGGAGTGCCAGAAGCTGCTGCGTGTGCTCAACAGCCAGAAGTACGACAAGAACTGTTGGCCGTTCCGGAAGTCGGTGCAAGTGCTGTTCCCGACGCTACCTCCGGAGTACTTCGAGATCATCAAGACGCCCATGGATCTGGCTGCGATCGCCGACAAACTGGCGGCGTTTGAGTACAAACTCCACGGCGACTTTATCAGCGACGTGCGGCTGACGTTCCAGAACGCGCTCAAGTACAACCACGCGGACAAGGACCGCGAAGGCTGGAACGTGTACTCGGCTGCGGTGCAGATGCTGGCGGTTGTGGAGGACCAGTGGTGCGACGTGACGCTCGAGGTCATGGAGAGAGTGCGTCGGCGAGACATCGTGCGCAAGGAACGCGAGCGGCTGGGCGAGAAGCGCAAGGACAAGAGCGAGAAGCGCAGCCACGACGGAGAGCGGAAGCTCCACGTCGCCAAGGCTCCAAGCGGCGGTGCAGAGGATCGTGCGTCGTCGGTCTCAGCGTCAACCTCGCGTTCTGCCCATGAAGACGCGGCCTCGATCATCGCCAAGGCCGTCGCTGTGGTGCCTTCCGCGTCGAAGGAGGACGGCGTGTCGTCGACCAAGTTCAAGCTGTCGCTCGTGAACCGCCCTAACCTCGACCGCATGAACAAGTCGGAACGGAAGGCGGAGGAGAAGCGGCGGAAGCGTGAGCGTCGAGAGGAAGAAATCGCGCGGTCGGAAAAGCGGCGACGCACGGCCGTGGCGGCGACCGACGACGCGCTGCGAGAAGCCGAGCTGCGAAGTCGACGCCGTCTGCAGAAGCAGGAGATCGCCGAAGCCGTCAAGCAGCGCGAAGCACGTGAACGCCAGGCGCGGGAGGACGAGGCCGCCAGGGCTCTTGCCGCGAAGATGAAGTTCAACGCGGCGGCCTGGACGGGCCAAGTGAAGGCGAGCCTGAGCGGTGGATCGGCGTCCAGTGGTGCTGGCTCGGGGGCCTCGCAGGGCTTCTGGATCCGCAAGAAGACCAAGTTGGAGGTACCAGCGCCCTTCCGCACGGCCATCGACTCGTGCTAATCGATGCAGTCGACCAAGTGAGACTTCAAAGGCATTTTTCAAACCGAAAATGAACAAACACACACGAGTTGAGGGGGTTGCCCCGTGTAAAAGATGACTTTTTAGGCTTTTTCCGTCTCAAAACTGATCTTTGTGGGCGGCGAGAAGAGCGGAACGCCCTGCGAGCGAGCTTTTCGGCTCTCTTTTTCTAAGTGGGTGGGCTCTAGCAAAAAAAAATAAAAACACTAGCGCCCAGGGAGACAAATAAATAAAAATCCGCTCGCGTGCGCTGGCCGACGGACACGCAGTCAGTCGCCTGCCTGCGTGTCCGCGGGCCGCTCCACGTCCCCTCGCCTTGGTCGGTGGTCTGTCGCTTGCTTGTCGTTTGTTGTCGTCGGTTCTTGTCTTGCCATGTTTTGGATTCTTGGGCCATTTGTACGCAGTTTCTGTTTTCCGTTTCTTGAATTTTTCTGTTTGTGTCGTTTTCCCCTCACACAGAAACCTCCTCTCGCGCGTGCTCGCCGCTCGCCGCTTGCCACGCTACGAAGAGGATTGATATGTCGCTCCACTGGGTCGCATTCACGAAAAGTGGAGCTTGCGCTGCACTGCGGGCGCGCTGTAGCCCATGTCGGACCCCTGCCACCCGTACTTGAAGTGGTACACGGCGTTTGGCGGCGCGGCGGCCGACGAGTTGCACGGGTACCCGTCCTGGCAGTAGCAGCCGTAGGTGTCGCACGACGACGGCGACGTGCAGTTCTGCGACGCGTAGCTGTTGTTGCCGTAGCCCATGGCCGCGTCACTGCCGTACATCGCGTTGTTGTCGACCTGGTTCGACACCATGGAGGCGTAGTCGTAGGTCGTGTTCTCGTTGCGCAGCAGTCCGTAGGCCAAGTGCGAAGGCACTGGCACTTCGGCCTGCACGAACAGGAGCTCCTCGTTCGGCACCTTGGCCCAGCGGTCCTGGTCACGCACGCCCTGGTAGCCGCTGTCGCCGAGGCCGTTGGTCGCCGCGTACATCCAGTTCTTGCACTCCCACAACAGAGTTGGGTCGAGCTGAAGGAACTGGGCCACGAACACCAGGTCGAGACCGGGGTCTGCGAGCAGGATGGCTGAACCGGCCAGCACGCTCGGCAGGAACTCCATCGACTGGTAGTCCAGCAGCGCCGCGTCGATGAGCGAGATGGCGGTCGCGAACACGTCCTTGCGCACCGAAGGCGCACGCGTCGAGTTCACAAAGTCACTAGGAAGACACAACGTCACCGTGTCAGCATCGTCACGCCATGGCAGGCCAACCCAACAAGTACTCCAGAGCACGCACCCCATGGTCTCGGCTGGCTGGTCGGACGAGTCACCGGCCAGCAGGAACAGCAGCCACGACAGCACGGTCGTCGGGTGCAAGTTCCACTTGAGCTCCTGGAAGGCACACACATACAAATACATGAGTTAGCGAACGGAACAGCGAACAGAACAGGCCCAGAAAGGCCACGTACGGTGCAGTAGTCGGCCTCGTAGCGCACGACGTCGTCCGTGGAGCAGCGCACAGCGCCGTGCTCCGAGATGTACTCGGCGAAGTCGGCGGCCTTGGGCGGGTGGACCTCTTCGATCTTGGCGGCGATGTACACACAGATCAGACCGAGCAGCTGGAGCTCCTTCTGGACCGTGAAGATGTCGTCGTACGAGCCGAGAAAGTACGCCTCTTCGTCCCGCGCGCGCAGGCGCTGGCGCAGCAGTCGCTGCGCGTAGCACACGGCGTAGTGGGCGGTCTGGCGCTGCAGCGCGAAGTGCGCGCAGATCTCCGAGATCCAGTGCCACACGAAGCCGTACTGGTCGTAGTTGGCCGTCACCACGGCGTGCTGCGGCAGCTGTCCCACCGACAGCGGCGAGTAGCACACGCCGCGCGCCATGGCGTCCTTGCCGTAGAACGAGTTCGCACCGGTCGTCGCCAGCGTCGGCGACTGCGCGTTGTAGCCAAAGTACGAGGCCGCCGTGGCCTGTGGCGGCGCCACCGCCATGGACGCGGCGGCCGCGCGCGCGAGCTGCTCGTACGACATCTCCTTCTGGCGCATGCTCAGCACGGTCATCATCTCGACGTTCATGGGGCTCGCCCCGCTCCTCCTCCGCGTCGTCCTCCTCTCTCTCTTCCTCTGCCTCTCTCTTGCGCTGCCGACTGTGCTTCTCTCCGCTTCTTCTCTTCGCTGCGTCGCCTGCTTCGTCTTCTTCTCCTTCCGCTTCCTCCTTTCTCGCTCGCCAACTCCCCTCTTCCGAGTCCCGCGGCCCCAACAACGGAGCCGCCCACACGACGAGCACACGACACACACCCGCCACCTTCGCTCCAGTGCCCTCGAGGACCTGCGGGACCGGATTTTCTGCCGATTTGATGAGGTTATTTGAGGTTTTATTAGAGGAGAGAGGGAAACGCGACCCAGAGACAGCTGGGTGCAGCCTACTTTAGGTGCCAGGGGTGGGGGTTAGAGATATATTGTCAGAAACAGGTGGGTTGCGAGGAGGGAATATGAAAGGTGGGTGTGGAATGAAGGATCGAAGAGACACGATGGGGCCGGAAAGGGCGGCAAATGGCGCTGCGGATGGCGGGGTCGGACGGCCGTTTAACAGCGCCAGGGCGCGTGTGTGGCTGTGTGGGAGCTCATGGAGGAAGCCTTGGTCACCGCAATGCTGGATAGTGGCCTCTAGCTGCGTCTCTGATGAGAATACGGGCAGAAGACGAGAGAATCCCTGTCTTCTGGCTCCAAGAAACACAGCCTTGGGCTTCTGAACTGGACGCTCGAGCGACGCGAGAGACTCCGGAGAGAACGCCGGATCTGGGCTATTAGATCCGCTGAGAAATGGCCTGAAGTCGGAGGCGTCTGGACTTTCGCCGATGGCGTCACTCACTCGTTCTGTTTCTACTTCAGGACTCTAGTTAGCATGCTAGAGAAACGTGAGGGTGCTCTCCTCGAACGCGTGGCCGTTGCCTCGGTAGAAGACCTGGAGAGCGCTGCCCGGTGGCATGTGCGTGGCAATCAGCATCGTGGACTGGCGACTGCCGGCGCTGTGGTCGTTGAGCGCGCGTAGGCTCTTGCCGTCCAGAAGCACTTGGATCTGCGGGACGTTCGTGTTGCTGCTCTCGTGCAGGACGGACAGGAAGATGGTGAAGTGTCCGCCCTCCACGACCTGTAGCTCTGTGCCATTGCTGACAACAAACTGAGAGGCGTCGACAGGACCCGTGGGCGTCCACGCGATGGCGTCGTGCGGGTACGTCATCGCCGCTGCGTGGAACTCTGCGCGAACTTGTGTCCCGGACGCCTCGGTGGCTTTGGCCGTCTTCAAATGCGCGACTTCCTGACGAAGTTTCGCGTTCTCAGCGACGAGCGCCGCCACGTTGAGGGACAACTGCTGAGAATGAGCGAGCGACTGTAGCATGTCGTTACGGACGGCTTCGTTCGCTGCCGCCAGGCTCTCCACCACGAGCTCCAGATCCTGCACACGCGCCTCAAGCGCCTCCGTTGGGTCCCGTTCGATGGCCGCTAGAGAGAAGGAGTACTCGAGCTGCGTTGCGAAAGCGCCAACTTCCAGCGTGAAGCCGACGCACAACACTCGTGAGCCGTCGGCTCCGACGCGCGAGAGCGACCGCGTCGGTTTGTCCCATTCACTGACTGGGTCCAAGCACTGGGCGACACGCTGCGAGACCCAGGACAGACACAGTTTACATTAGTTCAAGCTGCAGCGCTAATCGGAGCCTGTTCTCTCTCATAGAGAGCCTCACCGCGGCGTATTGCTCGGCCTGGGCCTGCGGCAAGGCGGTCGCCAGCGTCACGAAGTCTGCGACCTGCAGCGGCTTCGTTTCCCTAGTGTCGATCACGAGGCACCTCATGAGCCGACCGCATAGAGGTCGTGCGTGATTGAGCGGGTCTCAGTGCAAGTTACCATTCCTCCTTGGTCCGGGTGTCCTTGAGCCAAATCTGCAGCGTCTCGTCCTC
>JAADXN010000734.1:0-16695 GCA_023337875.1 Pythium apleroticum | reverse complement strand
TTGTTGTTTTTTTGTGACATTATTATCCAATCACTCACCCGCAAAGCATCAACATATGGTTCCGTGCGTGTTTTTCTGTCGTTTCCAGATCCCACACAAACCCCGATCAAATATGTGCGTCTTTTTCCGTCGTTGTCTGTAGCTGCAGCCTCCCACTCGTTGTTGTCGCCGTCATGCTGATTTGGAAGTGTAATGAGATACAAGAATGGACCCAACGCGTGGGGTACGTTTGCATGGCTATACTGCGAAAAGAGCTCGAAAGACCTTGGGCAGCTCTTTCTGGGACTGCACATGAAAAAAGAGCTGGGAGGGCTGCGATTGGTCAGTTACACGGGGTACTCTGTCTCTTTTTGACTGCGACCTGACCCATAGACACACACTCTGCCATATCCACTTCCAGAATGCGGGTCGCATCGTTCACGCGACCTTCGTGCAACCTCCGCCTCATTTCTCCACACATTTCCGTGACTGGAAGCCGCCACACATCGCCGAGTGAATGAATATGTGGAGCCGCGTCGTGCGCAAGTGCGTGGCGACGCCTGCGCTGCTGGGCGCGCGGCGCTTCGCCAGCGACGCCGCCACGTCTGCCGGCAGCAGCGGCGCGTCGACCGTCGCGTCCATCGCCGCCAAGGTCGGTCGTGACGTTCCTCTGGTGGCCGTGCCGCGTGAAGCCCGTCGCCAGGCGCGACTGGCGGCTCGCCGTGCCGGTGCCAGCGGCGGCCAGGCAACTGTCGTGCGAACGACGTCGCTGCCAACCAAGATCTCGATCGGCCTGCTCGTGGGCAGCGTGTCGGGCTCGATCGTGTGGCACTTTGTGCTGGAAGATGCTGTGAAGAAGAGCATCGCCGACGCGCTCGGTGCCACGCCACTGGGCGATCTGTACGCGATGATCGCGAAGAAGATCGAGGAGCTGACGAAGCCGTACACAGACCCGTTCAAGGACAAGCTGCTTCCGGACTGGCCGATTGCTCAGGTGCCGCCAGGCACACCGCCAGTGCCCGTGCTCGTGCTGGATCTCGAAGACACGCTCGTGCACTCGGAGTGGAGCGTACGTGCACTGCGATGGATGTTGCAATGATAGGAGGCGAGTCGAGGCGATGACTGACAGTATGTGTGTGTTGGCGGTTGCAGCGTAAGCACGGCTGGCGCCACGCCAAGCGTCCAGGCGTCGACGAGTTCCTCGACGCGCTCGCGCAGTATTACGAGATTGTGGTGTTCTCGAACAACCACATGTACATGGCCGAGGATATCGTCATGAAGATGGATCGCAAGGTGCGCTTTGGATGAGCAGGAGGTCAGGACTTCAGAATTCCACACTAACGACGGTTCTGTGTGCCTTTGCAACTCGCAGCAAGCCGTGCTCCACGTGCTGGCGCGCGAAGCCACGCGCTACCACAACAGCGCGCACGTCAAGGACCTCTCCAAGCTGAACCGCGACCTGCGACAGGTCGTGCTCATCGACGACGACCCGGCGGCGTACCAGCTCCAGCCCGACAACGCCATTCCGATCCGCCCGTACACCGACGGTCGCGACCGCGAGGACCAAGCGCTGCGAGACCTCATCCCGTTCCTCAAGGCCCTCGCTATGGAGCCAGTGGGCGACTTCCGCACGGTGCTGGCCGAGTTCCGTGACGAGGACGGCGTGATCCGTGACCTGCCAGCCAAGTACGCGTCGCGCGTGCGTCAGTTGGAGATCCAGAAGGAACAGGAGAAGCAGAAGGGCCTCGGCGGCTTCCTACGTGGCCGATTAGCCGCACCGCGCCCGTCCATCGGCGGTCAGATGTAAGTCCGTTGGACTGGTAATATCTGTCCGATGATCGCCCGCCCCTAGCGACGCCTGCGTGCTCGGAATCGTGAGTGGTTCTGCTGTCTGGTGTGGCTGGGGACGGGTGTAACAATGCGGAAATCTAGATTCAGAGTTCTTGTTGGTATCCGGGGTGTCAAGCCCTGCGTGTTTCCGTTGTCGAGCTTGTCGTGGTGTACGAAGGCTGCAGATCCAACGAGCGAGCAAGGAAAGATCCAAGAAGTGCGTGCAAGTCAAGCTGGCGTAACGGATGCAAGGCGTTTCGACCGGAATTGTGCCTTGCATTGAAGAGTCGCCGCTGGCAAAGGGCAACGCCGTCAGCGTATGCGATGTGAGGCCCCCGCATGGGTTGTGGCGACTTGCTCAAGCTGCTTAAACGCTCACTTGTGCTGAAAGAGGGATACACGATCTTCCTGGTCGCCCGGGTACGTTCGGGTACAGGTGGCGGGTTTGGTTCCTTCCAGGTTTTCTAATTGAAAGCCGTTATTTTGGCAACAGCATACCCGGCGCTTGAAGAGCCGCACGGACGCGGGGGTCGCGAAGAGACGCGGGTGCTGTGCCGTGTCCTGTTGGCGTCGTCGAAACACCCCAAGTCGCCCCGGCGGCCACGCAAAGACGCAGGCGAGGTGCCTTCACGAAGCCACGAGAACCACGACGCGAGAGCAGGCAGTGAACACTCCGCAGCTCCGGGACTCTCGGTGGATCGACTGCCATGTCGAATGCGCGCATGATATGGGTCGCGCAGCGCCTTAGCGAGAGCTTTGAGCCGCAGCAAGTCACTCCGAGTGACGTGAACGAGTTCCTCGCCAACGCGAGTGTTCGCAAGTTCTTTGACGAATTGCTTGCCGGCAAGAGTGAGACGTCGAAGCTGTTCATCCACTACCAGCTCGACACTGGAGCCAGTGCCAACGGCAACGGCAACGCGAATGGCGACGCGAATGGTCCGTCCGAGGCTGCAGCGGCCGTAGCGAGTGCAGTGCCGCAGGTGCGAACAGCCAAGTTGTGCCTCACTGTCGGCAGCTCTCTGCCAATCCGAGCCAAATGCTGCTACTTGCTTCGAATGTCCGCCGATGGCAAAGCCGTGGATCTGACGAAGGCAAGCGACAACACTTTATGCTTCGGAGAACTGGCACCGAACATCCTTCGCGATCTCGAAACGACCATCAGCGGGCTCTTCGGACCGCTGCTGAAGGCCAAGGACGAGTGGGGCAAAGCGGATTCCGACCTCAAAAACGAGTTCATGGCCGAATCTGAGAAATTTGCGAACGATCTGAAAGAAGCTCTCAACAGCATGGACAGTGGGCTGGAGCTGCGACGCCCAGATCGTGATATCGTCGCAGAGGTCACGAGCAACGCGTCGCCGTCGACGAATGGAGGCGCCAGTCGAGTGCTGCAGGCGTCCGACTCGCCGAAGCTCATCACCCACTACGAAGACTTGCTCAAAGAGTGGTGCGACGTGATCTCGACGTACCTGGAGACCAACTCGACTGTCACAGCGAGTGATGGCAAGTCGTCGTCGAAAGATGGCAACGACTCGGTGATCGACGATGATGGACCCATGGGCGAGCTCGAGTACTGGAGGCGACGCATGCAGCGACTGACGAGCATCACTGAGCAGCTCAAGATGAACGAGTACAAGGACGTGTTCAACGTATTGAGCCGGACGACCAAGAGCGTGAGCGACGACACGAAGCAGCGTATCCAAACGCTGCTTCGGCGATGGAAGCAAATCGATATCGGCATCACGGAGGCTGCGAATGAGGCGAAAGACAACGTCAAGTACCTGTTCACGCTCGAAAAGTTCATCATCCCGCTGTACAACGGCACGCCGAGCTCGATCATCGACACGCTGCCGGCGCTGATGAACTCGATCAAGATGATCCACTCGATCGCTCGGTACTACAACACGACGGAGCGCATGGCAAACCTGTTCGCCAAGATCACGAACCAAATGATCACCAACTGTAAAAAGTGTGTGACTGGTGGCGAGACGTACGAGGTGATGTGGGAGAAGGACCCGGAGGAGCTCGTGCGCCATTTGGACTCGTGCCTGAAACTCAACGAAGCGTACCAGCAGCAGTACCGCATCACCAAGGACAAGCTGTTCGCGACGCCCAAGGGCAAGCAGTTTGAGTTCAACGAGATGAAGATCTTCGGCAAATTCGACCTCTTCTGCCGTCGTGTGGTCAAGCTCATCGACATGTTCACGACGATCCACCAGTTCTCGTCGCTCGGTCAGCACAAACTTGAAGGCATGGAGGATCTGATCGCCAAGTTCAACGCCATCATCCGCGAGTTCCAGTACCGCAACCACGACCTGCTCGACTACAAGAACAACCGCTTCGACCGCGACTACGTCGAGTTCAACGTCCGCATTTCCGACTTGGAAGGGCTGCTGCAGAAGTTCATCAACGATTCGTTTGAGAACATCACGTCCATCGAGCACTCGCTGAACCTACTGCGCAAGTTTCAGACGATCCTGCAGCGTGAGAATCTGAAGTCGGACTTGGACTCGAAGTTCAACGTGATCTTCCAGAACTACGGACTCGAGCTCGAGCACGTGCTCCAGCAGTACGAGAAGTACAAGCACAATCCGCCGTACCCACGCAACCTGCCGCCCGTGGCTGGTAACATCACGTGGTCGCGCCACTTGCTCAAGCGCATCGAAGAGCCGATGAAGAAGTTTGAGGCCAACCAGAACGTGCTCGCCAGTAAGGACGCCAAGCGCATCATCCGCATGTACAACAAGGTGGCGCGGACGCTCGTGGCGTTCGAGTACATTTGGTACCAGGCGTGGGTGCAGTACATCGACACTGCGAAGGCTGGTCTTCAGGCAACGCTGATCATTCGCCACCCGGAAGACAACAAGCTGTACGTGAACTTTGATCCAGAGATCCTGCAGCTGCTGCGAGAGGCCAAGTGTCTCGACCGCATGGGCATCGAGATCCCGGAGGCCGCCAAAATCGTGCTGCTGCAAGAGGAGAAGTTCAAGACATACTATAACGAGCTCCAGTACGCTTTGTCCGAGTACGATCGCATCGTGAGCAAGGTGATCCCTGTCACAGCGATGCTTCTCCGTCCTCACTTCAACGATATGGAGTTCAAGCTGCGGCCTGGCATGATCACGCTCACGTGGACGAGTATGAACATCGAGGCGTACCGGAATCACATCCACAGCGGGCTGCAGCATCTCGAAGAATTGGTCACGAACATCAACGACATCATCGAGAACCGTATCGAGAAGAACATGCGCATCGTGTCCAAGACCATGCTCGTGGACCTGCCCATTGACCAGAGCTTCTCGCTGGATGAGTTTGTGGCCATGCAAAGCGCCAACATCCGTCGTGCGGGCGCGCTCCTGCAGGGCAAGAACATTGAGATTGAGAACGCAGTGGAAGATCTGCTCAAGATCATCATGCAGTACCCACTCGACTCGCACATCGAAGGCGTATCGATCGAGGAGGCGCTCAAGCTAAAGAAGCACTACAACCACTTCATGTACCAGGCGCTTCTGCACTGTACGAAGAGCTCGCTCAACACCATCAAGAAGCGTGTGGCGTCGCGCGTGAGCTCAAGCGTCTTCACGATCGAACGTCCATTCTTTGAAGTCGACGTACAGCTCAGTGTCCCCAAGGTTGTGCTCCACCCATCGCTCGATGACATCCAGTTGGCGATCAACCGAGCAGCACAGACGGTGTTGAGCTGCTCCAAGGAACTGCTTGACTGGGGCCAGAGCGAAAGCTCCTCGTTCTTGAGTACTGGGCCGGCAGGCGCGGTGGGCAATGGCTTCGCAGCGAACAATGGCCCCAAAGCGACGTTTTTTGACCGCATCACCAAGGACATCGAGATCGTGCGCGTCGTCTTACTGCTCACAGGCAGTGTCCAAGGGCTGCGAAACAATGTCACTGAGTATCTGAACTCGTTCATGACGTACGAGTGGCTCTGGATGGAGAACAAGGACACGTCGTACGAGAACTTCCTCAAGAAGAACCCTGAGCTTCAAGACTTTGAGCGAAAGCTCAAGTCGTTTGTCGAGATCGACGAAGAGATCACGCAGATCACAAGCGTTTTCAACATCGGTGCGCTGTCGCTGAACACACGCAACATCAAGCTGCAGCTCAAGCATGAAAACGCACAGTGGAAGCTCAAGTTCAGCGACAACCTGCACAACCAGGCACGACGCAAGATGGAGTCGCTCACCGAGTTCTTCCGCTCGACCATGGGAAAGCTCAACCGCAAGGTCGTGGACTTGGATTCGCTGCGCTTCGTGATGAACTTGCTGAAAGAAGTGCGCGCTCGTGAGAGCGGCATCAACATGGAGATCAATCCGGTGCTGGATATGTACGAAATGCTCGAGTACTACCTACCCGACGGATTCATGGAGAAGGAGGAGATGGACCAGAAGTCTGTGCTGCGTAGCAATTGGCGAAAGCTCATCCACCACGCGGAGCAGCGCACCGACGAGCTCAGCAAGACGCAGGCCGGCTTCAAGCGAGGGCTCTTGCGCGATATCAAGGAGTTCATTGTGGATGTCAAGCATTTCCGCGAAGACTACTTGGCGAACGGCCCCAACGTCATTGGTATTCCCCCATCGGAGGCTGTCGAGCGACTCAATCGGTTCAAGGAAGAGTACAAGATCCGCGAGCGCAAGTTCGAGTTGTACGCGTCGGGTGAAGAGCTCTTCGCGTTGCCACGGACCTCGTACCCAGAACTGGAAGCCACGAAGAAAGAGCTCCAGCTTCAGGACAAGCTGTTCGGCTTGTACACGGACGTACTGAGTACCATTGAAGAGTGGAAGCAGATCCCATGGCTGCAAGTCGCTGAGCGGGTCCAGACTATGACGGAAAAGGTGGATTCGTTCTCCTCTCGCTGCAAGAAGATGCCCGCGAAGCTGCGTGAGTGGGAGGCGTACACCGACTTGAAGCAGATGATTGACGACTTCACAGATATCCTGCCGCTGCTGCAAGAGTTGAGCAAGGACTCGATCAAGCCGCGCCACTGGGAAGCTGTCATGGAGAAGACGGGAACCAAGTTCGACGTCACTGCCGCTGACTTTAAGCTCCAGGCTCTCATGGACGCGCAGATTGTGGCGTACAAAGTGGAGATTGAAGAGATCACGGACGGTGCCGACAAGCAGCTCAAGATCGAGATCCAGTTGGGCGAAATCTCAGCCCGCTGGGAGACTGAGGAGTTCCAGTTCCAGGACTGGAAGGGCCGTAACGTGCCCATTCTCAAGGCCGTCGTGCCTGTTGTGGAGGAGTTGGAGGAGACGCAGATGAACTTGCAGACCATGCTTTCCATGCGCCACGTGCTGCCGTTCAAGGAGCACGCGCAGGGCATGCTTGAGCAGCTTTCCGACACGTCTGAGACGCTGGAGCGGTGGATCAAGGTGCAGATGCTGTGGTGTTCGCTCGAGTCGGTGTTTACTGGCGGTGATATCGCCAAGCAAATGCCTGTGGAGGCCAAGAAGTTCCAGAAAGTGGACAAGGATTGGGCCAAGATCATGACCAAGTCGCAGGAGATCAAGAACGTCGTGCAGTGCTGCGCGAATGAGCTGCTCAAGTCGAGTCTTCCGACGATGTACACGGAGCTGGAGAAGTGCCAGAAGTCGCTCGAAGGCTACTTGGAGCAGAAGCGAAACAAGTTCCCGCGATTCTACTTCGTGTCGAACCCGGGCTTGCTGATGATCCTGTCGCAGGGCTCCGACCCGCTGAGTATGAACGAGCACTACGAGAAGGTGTTCGACTCGATCGAGAAGGTGTACCACGACAAGAAGGACAGGACGCTGATCCACACGATGAACTCGGGAGTCGAAGAAGTGCGCTTTTCGTCCATTGTGAAAGCCCAGGGCAACATCGAAGACTGGCTCGCGACGCTGCTGCGTGGCATGCAACTCACGATGAAGGACATTTGTCGCCAGTGTGCGGCTGATATCGGCGTCGTTGGCAACGACCTGAAGCGTCTGCGTGAGTTTGTCGACCGATACATTGCCCAGTTCGCGCTGCTGGGCATTCAGCTCATGTGGACGACCGATATCCAGACGGCGCTGGAGCAGTGCCGCGCCAAGAAGAACATCATGAAGGACACGGCGACGAAGCAGGCGCTCGTGCTGACGGAGCTGTCGACCTGGTGTCTCGGCGATCTCGGCTCCAAGCAGAATCGTATCAAGATCGAGACGCTGGTGACGATCCACGTACACCAGCGTGACGTGATGACGGATCTCGCGACGCTGTACAAGCAGAAGAAGATCAGCGACCCGAACGACTTCGAGTGGCTCAAGCAGGCGCGATTCTACTGGCGCTCGAATGTGGGCGACGAGTTCAACACGGACGGAGCCTGTGTGATATCGATCACTGACGTCGACTTCAACTATCAGTTCGAGTACCTGGGCTCGAAGGAACGACTGGTGGTGACTCCACTGACAGATCGATGCTACATCACGCTGGCTCAGGCGCTGGGAATGTACTTTGGTGGTGCGCCGGCTGGGCCGGCAGGCACTGGCAAGACGGAGACCGTCAAGGATCTGGGGCGAACGCTCGGCATCTACGTCGTCGTGACCAACTGTACGGACCAGCAGAAGTACACGGATTGCGCCAAGATCTTCAAGGGCCTCTGTCAGGGAGGTCTGTGGGGCTGCTTCGATGAGTTTAACCGTATCCAGCTGCCCGTGCTCTCCGTCGTCGCGCAGCAAGTGCTCGCGATTCAAAACGCCAAGAAGACGGGCACGAAGTTCTTCCAGTTCCCTGGAGATCCGCAGAACATCTTGATGACGCCTGTGTGTGCGTTCTTCATCACGATGAACCCTGGTTACGCTGGTCGTCAGGAGCTGCCGGAGAACCTCAAGGCGCTGTTCCGTGGCGTGGCGATGATGGTGCCGGATTTCGAGATCATCATGAAGGTCAAGTTGTGTTCCGTGGGCTACTCCGACTACCAGGAACTCGCGAAGAAGTTCTACATCCTGTACAACACGTGTAAGGAGCAGTTGTCGGCCCAGAAGCACTACGACTGGGGACTTCGGAACATTCTCGCCGTGCTGCGAAGTGCCGGTAAGATCAAGCGTGACAACCGCAACGATCCAGAAGCCAAGCTGCTCTACCAGACGCTCCGTGATATGAACTTAAGCAAGCTCGTCGCTCAGGACGTGCCACTGTTCCTGTCGCTGCTGGCCGATTTGTTCCCAACGACTGCGTCTCCACCGAAGGGATCCTACCCGGATCTCCAGTTGGCACTGCAAGGAGAGATCGAAAAGGCCGGGCTCGTGGACCACGCGGGCTGGTTCAACAAGGTCATCCAGTTCTACGAGACGCAGCTTGTGCGTCACGGTATCATGTTGGTCGGTCCGACGGGTGGCGGGAAGACCAAGACGTTCGACATGATGCAGCAGGCGCTCACGCTCACGACCAACATCGTCCACAAGCAGTCCAAGCTGAACCCGAAGGCCATCCGTGCTGCAGAGATGTACGGCGAAGTGGACCCCATGTCCGGCGAGTGGACGACTGGCGTGTTTGCCGCTATGTGGCAGAAGTTCAACAACAAGGCCAACAAATTCATCATGTGGATCGTCGCCGATGGGCCTGTGGATGCGATTTGGATCGAGGACCTGAACACCGTGCTGGACGACAACAAGATCTTGACGCTGGCGAACGGCGACCGCATGCCCATGACGGACAACGTCAAGCTCATGTTTGAGGTCGAGACGCTCGTGAACGCCAGTCCGGCCACGGTCTCACGTGCTGGTATCGTGTACATCAGTGACACAGATCTTGACTGGGCTCCGGTCGTGGAGGCGTGGATCCGCAAGCGTCCACAGTCCCAGCAAACGATCCTGCGTGATCTCTTCATGAAGTACATGGGCGAGAACAACCCGCTGAACCCGGGCCATTGCTTCGACTACCTGAACCGAAACACCAACGGAGTCATGATCGTCTCGCGCGTCGGCCAGGCGTCGCGATTGTTCCACTTGTTGACGGGTCTCCTTCTCGGAGAGTACGGCAACAATCTATCGGAAGACCCTGCGAAGCTGCTGATACAGTTCGAGAAGCTGTTCCTGTACTGCATCTGCTGGTCGCTAGGTGCGCTTCTCGAGCAAGAAGACCGAGCCAAGTTCGACGAGTGGCTCCGTCAGTACGATGACAACATGCTGCTACCCAAGTGCGAAGCTGGTCAGACCGTGTACGAGTTCTACGTGGACCCACAGAGCTTCGAGTGGAAAGTGTGGCGTCCGCCAAAGTGGGACTACCCGAAAGGCGCCAAGGTGCTCGACTTTTCCAACTTGCTGGTGCCTACGATGGACTCTGTGCGTACGTTGTACCTCATCGAGAACCTGCACAAGCAGAGGCGTCCAGTGTTGATGGTCGGAGGTCCTGGTACGGCCAAGACCTCGTCCGCGCTCATGTTCTTCAACGACTTGAACCCGGACGTGATGACGATCAAGCGTGTCAACTTCTCGAGTGCGACAACTGCGTTCATGTTCCAGAACGCCGTGGAGTCGGAACTCGATAAGCGTGGCGGTAAGAGCTTCGGTCCGCCAGGCGGCAAGAAGATGACCGTGTTCCTCGATGATCTCAGCATGCCGCTCGTGAACGCGTGGGGCGACCAGCCGACGCTGGAGATCGTGCGTATGATCATCGAACTGAGCGGCTTCTGCTTCTTGGCGAAGGATCGACGTGGAGACTTCAAAGTGTGTGAAGACTTGCAGTACGTGGGCGCCATGGGCCACCCGGGCGGCGGCCGCAACGACATTCCGAACCGCTTGAAGCGCCAGTTCTTCCTGTTCAACTTGATCCTGCCGAGTCTCACGTCGATTGATGACATCTACGGTCAGATGCTTGCCGGACGGTTCGACAAGGACACGTACTCAAAGGACTCGCTCGTGATCGTCAACAAGCTCACTCGCGCGACGATCGATCTATGGAACTTCATGAAGGCCAAGCTGCTGCCGACGCCAGCCAAGTTCCACTACATTTTCAACATGCGTGAGCTCAGTCGTGTGTTCCAGGGCGTCTTACTGACCGCGCCGGAGACCTTCACAAGCGGCGGTGGTATCCGAGTCGTACAGGGCAAACTGCCCAAAATGGATCCAGGCCAGGTCGTGCTGTTGACGTGGAAGCACGAGTGTGACCGTGTGTTCTGTGACAAGCTCACGAACCACAAGGACAAGGAGATCTACAGCACGTACATGAAGGATCTGATCAAGAACCACTTCGGCGATGAGCTGGAAGTGCTGGCGAGACAGCAATACACCATGGTGAGCTTCTTGCGTGATCCAGAAGAAGACGAGGACGGTGCCGTCGCCGATGCTGCACTGAAGATCTACGAGCCAGGAGGAACCGTTGAAGACGTCCGTTCTCGTGTGCTCGAGTTCCTGGAGAAATACAACACCGAATTCCCTCAGCGTGCCATGCGACTCGTACTGTTCGACGACGCGCTCGGCCACTTGCTGCGTATCTCGCGTCTGCTGGAGATGCCTCGAGGCTCCGCGTTGCTCGTCGGTGTCGGCGGCTCTGGTAAGCAGTCGCTCACGCGTTTGGCTGCGTACATGTCCAGCTCCAACATCTTCCAGATCATCCTCACGAAGACGTACAACACCAACTCGTTCATGGAGGACATCCGCACGCTGTACAAGTCGGCAGGCCACCAGCGCAAGTCGACGACGTTTCTGTTCACAGATGCTGAGATCAAGAACGAGATCTTCTTGGAATTGATCAACTCGATCTTGATGACCGGTGAAGTCGCTGGTTTGTTCGCCAAGGACGAGATGATGGCGATGACAGCGGACTTGCGGAACGCCTTTGTGAAGGAACGACCTGGCCAGGCCGAGACGCAGACCAACCTGAAGCAGTTCTTCATCGATTGCGTGCGCGACAACCTCCACGTCGTGCTGTGTATGTCGCCGCTGAACGCGAAGTTCGCCGATCGAGCGCGTAAGTTCCCTGGCTTGATCTCGGGTCCGACGATCGACTGGTTCCTGCCGTGGCCTGAAGACGCGCTGATCGCCGTGTCCAAGGGCTTCATCAAGGACTTCCCGATGGAGTGTGACGCCAACACCAAGCTCGCGCTGATGACGCACATGGGTATGGTTCACCGCATGGTCACGGATATGTGTGAGGAGTACTTCCAGAAGATGCGTCGCCGCGTGTACCAGACGCCGAAGTCGTACCTGAGTTTCATTGAGTCGTACAAAAAGATGTACACGGTTAAGCTCGACGAGATCAAAGTCAAGGAACAGCGTGTGAATCTGGGCCTCAAGAAGCTCATTCAAGGCGCCGAGGACGTGCGCGCCATGTCCGTCGTGCTGGCGGACGAGCAGATCAAGCTGCAGAAGGCCACGGAAGAGACCAACGCAATGCTGCAGTCACTGCAAGTCTCCTCGGCTGAAGCTCACAAGGAAGGCGCTCAGGTGGCGGAGATCAAGTCCAAGTGCGAGGAAGATGCCGCTCGAATCGCAGCGGAGAAGGAGCTGTGCGAGCGCGATCTCGCCAAGGCGAAGCCTTTTGTCGACGAAGCCGAGACGGCCATCGACTCCGTCAAGCCCGCCCACATCGGTGAAATCAAGAAGCTCGCCAAACCGGCGGATATCATTCGATTGGTGTTCGACGGCGTGCTCATTCTGTTCAAGAACCAGCTTTGTCCTGTCAAGCAGACCAAACTCAACGTCGCCAAACAGGAAGTCGACTTCATTGAGACGTCGTTCACGCCGTACGCGCAGACCGTGATGGGTGATTCGAACTTCCTCAAGAACGTGCAGACTTTCGGAGCTGTCGGAAAGGATCTCATCAACGAAGAGACCATCGAGCTGCTCACGCCGTACCTTGAGCTGGAAGGCTTCTTGCCCAGCGTCGCCAAGAACGCCTCGCTGGCTGCCGAAGGTCTGTGTACGTGGGTGCGCGCTATGAAGTTCTACCACGAAGCCTCGAAGATTGTCAAGCCCAAGCTCGAGGCGCTGTCGATCGCCGAAGGCCAAATGGAGGCCGCTAACAAGGCGCTGGCGGGTGCCGAGGCGCGTCTGTCCAAGTGTAAAGAGCGCCTGAGTGAGCTGCAGAACATGTTTGAAGCTCAGATGTCGGAGAAGAAGCGAATCGAGGACGGTGCGAACGCGCTGGGCCGTAAGATGCAGCAGGCGTCCGACCTGATCAACGGTCTCGCAGGCGAACGAGTGCGTTGGACGGACGACTCGAACAACTTCGCCGATCTCAAGCGTCGACTCGTGGGAGATTGTGCCGTTGCCTGTGCGTTTGTGTCGTACTGTGGGCCATTCAACCAGGATTTCCGAACATACATGACGCAGAACAAGTTCGTGCCCGACTGTGAGGCTCGCAACGTGCCCGTGACGGTGGATATCGACGTGATCAACTTCCTCGTGGACGTCGGAACGATCGGTGACTGGAACATGCAGGGACTGCCGACCGATTCCCTGTCGATTCAGAACGGTATCATGGTCACGCGGTCGTCGCGGTACCCGCTGCTCGTGGATCCGCAGGGCCAGGCGCTGTCGTGGATCAAGAGCAAGGAGTCAGAGCGTGTGCCCAGCTACGGCACGACGACGCTGAACCACCCGAAGCTCAAGGACCAGCTCGAGTTCTGCATGGGCGAAGGCAAGGCGTTGATCGTGACTGGCGTGGAAGAAGACATCGATCCGATGTTGGACCCTGTGCTCGAGAAGCAGATCATCGTCAAGGGCCGAAGCATGTCGATCAACGTGTCGGACAAGAACATGGAGTTCAACCCGGCGTTCTCGATGTACTTCATCACGCGTCTGCCGAACCCGCACTTCGGTCCGGAGTTGCAAGCCAAGACCACGGTGATCGACTTCACGGTGACGATCAAAGGTCTCGAGGAGCAGCTTCTCGGCCGCGTGATCGGCAAGGAGCAGAAGGCGCTGGAAGAGCAGCTCGCACAGGTGCTGGAAGACGTGAACAACAACACCAAGGCGCTGCTCGCGTTGGATGCGTCTCTGTTGGAACGTCTGACGTCGAATACTGGCAACTTGCTGGAGGACGAAGAGCTCATTGGCGTGCTGGCCAACACGAAGGAGAAAGCTGCCGAGGTGAAAGACAAACTCATCGCAGCCGCCGACACGAGAAAGTCGATCAACGAAAAGCGAGAGCAGTTCCGTCCCGTGGCGACGCGTGGCTCAGTGCTCTACTTTTCAATCGTCGAGACGTCGTTGATCAACTGCATGTACCAGACGTCACTGAACCAGTTCCTGGCGTTGTTCATGAAGTCGATGGACGTGGCAGAGAAGGCGGCGCTGGCCTCCAAGCGAGTCGCCAACATCATTGAGAGCATGACGTACATCTCGTACCGGTACATCAACCGCGGGCTTTACGAGCGCGACAAGCTCACCTTCGTGCTGCTGCTGACCATGAAGATCCTTGTGACCGACAACCTGCTCACGAGCCAAGAAGTGATCCTGCTGACGCGTGGTGGCGCGGCGTTGGATATCAACTCGGTGCGCCGCAAGCCGTTCTCCTGGATCTCGAACGAAGCCTGGCTGAACGTGATCGAGCTGTCGCAGAGCTGCAAGTTCTTTTCGAATCTGCCCCACGAAATGTCCAGTAACGAGGCGATGTGGCGCCGCTGGTACGAAGACAACGAGCCCGAGACCGTGATGATCCCGGACTACGAGTCTCGCATCGCCGAAAACGAGACCATCGGTCCATACCTCAAGCTGCTGCTCGTGCGATCGCTCCGTATGGATCGAACCATCTTGTGTACCAAGGAGTTTATCAGAAGCACGTCGCAGATGGGTCCGCGGTACGTCGAGCCTGTCACGGACACGATCGAGAGCATCTTCGCCGAGATGATCGCCGAGACGCCCGTGATCTTCCTGCTTTCTATCGGTGCGGATCCCACCGAGAGCATCGAGCAACTCGCTCGTAAGCGCAAGTTCCCATCGCCGGCCGTCGTGTCGATGGGTGAAGGCCAGGAGCCAGTCGCGCTCAAGGCTATCAACGCTGCGGTTGTCAACGGCACGTGGGTCTTGCTGCAGAACTGTGAGCTGGGTCTCGAACTCATGGAGCAAATGGAGGAGATCCTGCTCAAGTTATGTGAGACCATGGACCAGAACTTCCGTTTGTTCCTGACGGCGCTGCCGAACGACGATTTCCCGTTGGGACTGCTGCAAATGTCCACCAAGGTCACGAATGAGCCGCCGCAGGGGCTTCGCGCTGGTCTGCTGCGATCGTACACTGTCATGGTCGACCAGGACAAGCTTGAGCGCGTGGAGACGTCGCAGTGGCGCCAGCTTCTGTTCGACTTATGTTTCCTGCACTCGATTGTGATCGAGCGCAAGAAGTTCGGCCCGCTTGGCTGGGGCATCCCGTACGAGTACAACAACGGCGACCTGTCGGCGTGCACGATCTTCCTCGAGAAGCACTTGTACAACGGCCCGATCTCGTGGCCGACGCTCCAGTACATGGTCGCCGAAGTCCAGTACGGCGGCAAGATCACAGACAACATGGACCGTCGACTCTTCAACTACTACACCGAGTGGTGCCTCACGCCCGACGCGTGCTCGCCGAGCTTCTCCTACAACCCGTCCGAGCCGATCTTCCGCATCCCGAACGACTTCAACTACCGCATCCCCGTCGCCGACTCGATCGACGACTACCGCAACTTCCTCCACAACTTCCCTGAGGTGGACTCGCCCGAGATCTTTGGTCTCCACCCGAACGCCGATCTCACGTACCGAGTCAAGGAAGTGAACCAACTGCTGACGACACTGGGAGACACGCAACCGAAGGGCGGAGGCGGCTCGTCCGGTGTGTCCCGCGAGGACGTTGTGTGTGACAAGGCGAAGGAGCTGCTCGATCGTCTACCGGAGGACTACATCGAGGACGACTACAAGGTCAAGATCAACAAGCTGGGCGGTCTCACGATCCCGCTCAACATCTTTTTGTTCCAGGAGATCCAGCGTCTGCAGCGTGTCATCGCCAAGGTGCGGTACATGCTTCAGCAGCTGCAAATGGCGATCCGAGGCGAAGTCGTGATGACCGAAGAGCTCAGTTGGACGCTGAACGCGATTTTCGACGCCAAGGTGCCTCCGTCGTGGCTGCGGACCTCTGTCGGCGACGAGTTTTCGTGGATCCTGCCGACGCTTGGGCTGTGGTTTTCATCGCTCATCTCGCGAGACGAGCAGAGCCGCACGTGGCTCAACACGAAGCGGCCCAACTGCTTCTGGCTCACCGGGTTTTTCAACCCGCAGGGCATGCTCACGGCCATGAAGCAGGAGGTCACGCGTAAGCACAGCAAGACGGATAAGTGGGCGCTGGACGACGTCGTGTACCACACGGAAGTCACGCAGTTTGAACGCGCTGAACAGGTGCGAGCGCCGCCGGGCGAAGGCGTGTACATCTACGGTCTCTTCATGGACGGCGCCACGTGGAGCAAGGGCGACGGCACGATCATGGAGAGTGAGCCGAAGAAGCTGTTCACGTCGCTGCCCGTGCTCCACGTGAACAGCATGTCCAAGGAGCTCGAGATCAAGTCGCGCAAGGAGCTGTACGGCTCCATGGGGCCGTTCGAGTGTCCGTGCTACAAGTACGCGACGCGCACGGATCGGTACTTCGTGTTCATGGTCACGATGAAGTGTCCACCGGGCAAGCCGCCGCGCCATTGGGGGCTGCGCGGCGTCGCGTTGTTGTGCAACACCGAGTAGACGTGGCTGCCGTAGAAGTCCACCCGTCGCTGTGAATAGGGAGTATACATACACATTACATTTCGCATTTGGCTGATATGCTTTGCTCGATCTCCAGTAGCTGATACCGTTCTATTTCGAAGTCTGGCTTGAATAGTGGACCCTGTGACGGAAACGCGTTTGCGCCATTCACGTGACGTCAGACAGTTGGGTGCGTCATCCAGGAGCTTGAGAGTCTCCAGTTGAGACTCAA